>JADLZN010007312.1:357500-530487 GCA_018155175.1 Sinocyclocheilus anophthalmus | reverse complement strand
GTCTTCGCCCAAAATCAGACCGATTTATTCTGGTATCATTTATATGAGCTGCTAATCCCGAGTTTTCGTCGTCAGAAAATAGACTTGTGCTATACTAACACAGAAATTAGGATTTCTTCACCTAATTCAGGTTAGTTTCTTATCGTACGATTAAACACATTATAGCACTGCAAACTTCTACTGCTTGTAGGAGGCGCATTCAAACTATAATTGTATCTGGTTTTGATCAGGAACTGGTATGCGCATGGAGAAGAAGTTACTAACTTATGAAACAGACACATAAGATTGATTACTGGGTCTGCTTGCAAGCAATGTTTAAAACGACGCCACCGTTCTAAATTACTGCTCGTACTGCATAAAGTAGGAAACTATTGTTTCCCCAGCAATGTGAATGCTGGGATTTTTTTTCTGGCTAGCTTGTCAAAGTTTTTGGGGGTCACATCATGCGCTGCTGCGTGGATGCTTGGAAGTATTACTGTTCTGTCTGCTGAGTTGTTAAGCAGAAAATGTTGGCTCCCCCCTTCGTAGCTTGGTGAATATGGGGAAGTTTGCACGGCTTAATGAGGATGCGGGAGTAGGGTGTTTCTCCCACTGCGTTTCCTTTTGCAGCCTGTAGGAGTCCCTGAGTTCTCTTCGGAGCATGTCAAGCTTGTCTTGAGTGTTGTTCAGCTGCTGGATCAGAGTCTCTTGATGTCTATCAATTTCCTCCTGTTTCAATCCCATTATGTTGTGGGCCAGGAAGATGATGACCTTGGTGAGCTTTTTGTAGCCATAACTCTCGTTTGAGTCATGAGTCTGTGGTACTCTTCCCTCAGTGTCCATTTGCTTTTGGCTCAGTAGGTGGTCGTCGGCCCTGTGTAGGGGGTGTTCCTCACAACGCCTGGCCAGCCTCTTTGGTCTGCATTCTGGGCAGTTAGTCTGAGCATCTGCAACATTTTGACACACTTGTGTTGAGCGTAAGGGCTAGAGACTACTACAAGATCAAAACGGAGTGTGAATGCTAAAATAGGTTTGGGTCAGCATATGTTTGCTGAAAGGGGTAACCCGGGTTTTTGGTTTGATTGATGACTTAAGACTACTCTTATTGTCAAATTATCACTCAGAATTTACTGACGGTTCCCCAAACAGGCTTAATCTCTGAGGTATAAAGGAGAAAAGGGAAAAGCAGAAGGAAAAGGAGAGCATTTCTATTCAGATTATGCTTATTATTTGGTACTCATGATGATAGTTATGCCCTAGCGTTTGTCTAGATGACTTTTGTAACAGGGTCATAAAAATTAGGGCACATGTTGAAAATAAACAAATCAAAAATAGAAAGTCTCTGTTTCCTTGTGAGGTTTCAACGGACACAAAACAAAAGGGTCATAACGTCAAAGATATTTAACTATTCGTCTCAGCGAATTTAAGATTGAGAAACATAGAAAAAGAAGGAAGAGAAATGGAAAAATCAGAAACCAGTGATTAGGTTAAATTCAAATTACTTCACACTGCATACACACATGCTGTATTTAAAAGCTTCAATTAAAGAGTGTTAACCCCTAATTGTTAAAGCTATTTGGGTAGCTTAGCCTAAAATGAAACTATGCTAAGTCGTGTTAGCTTAGCTGCTTCAGGTGGTTTGTTTACAACATGGCGTGTTGTACTATGTGAAGTTAGCGCTTCCTGTGACAAGTTGTTGTCACGGTAACCAATGCATGCCAGTGCAATTAAAGCAGTTTAGTGTCTGCCTATTTTAAAAAGTTGCCCACAGTTTTAGAACGTGGTGCTTTCAGCCTTCAAGACTTGTTGCATTAAATAAGCACTTCTGTGAGTGCTTCTCTAATGTAACAATAAACTTCTTGCACTTGTTTAAAGAATTACAAAACTTGTTTACTGTAAGTTAAAACCGGTTTATACATATATGTAGTTATGTTTGCCTCATATATGAGTACTAAAGTACAGTATTACCCCTTTACTTTCACTTAGCGAGTGAAACACATAATGACCACCAAGTTGCTAGGCTTGTATATACTGTATACAGTCAAAGTGTAGATGAATTGATTCAATCTAATTATAAACTATAAGGCCTTTATGCTGTAGAAAAAGGGACAACAATCAAATCTACCTTGATATAACTGTACTGAGATTTCTTCTTCAAAGAAACAATTTAAACAATACTGCAATTTTGTGATTTCTTCACTAAAGCATATTACATTATGGTACAGTTTGGACATGCCGCTGAGCTGAGATTCAGACTTACGCTTTGTCAGGACATATTTATGCTTTAATACTGAAATTAGGTTTTCTTTGCTAAAATCAGATTAACCTTATACCGATGCCATTAAGCATGAAATACAGAAAGACTTTTTCAATCATAATAGAGGTACAAATTCAAAACCCCACTTTATTCTGCATCTAAACAAGCCAGCAAATATGGACACAACAGGGCATCTGAAGTCACGCCCTATTTTAACCTGGACTATCACGCACACACTTTTAAGTTGACAGTGTTTAAACTCATAACTTTCGTTTTACCATGCCCGCATTCTCTCCACCAAAATCTGTAACGAATCAGCTCATATGAAATATGAATAATTAAGCATAACTAGTTATAATTAACTATTCATATTTTAGATCCTCTGTAGATATTTGCTGACCACTCAGGGTCAACCGGCTTGTCAATTCTAAGAACGTTAATTTTCTTGGTTAAGGGAAATAACTTTCTTACTTTACAATTGCTACAAAAGTTTGTAGCGTAAATCTGCATGATTAGTGACTCCAGTTATGAGCAAACAATGAACCTCGTTAAGTGTGATACAAGTAAGGTTTTATTAACTACATAAACACTTAAACTAGTCTAACATACTACATAAACACATAAACTGGTCTAACATCCTACATACACACATAAGCTGGTCTAACATACACACACACACATACAGTTGGTATAGGAAAGGGTTAAAGTTTAACTCAATACAGGAAGAGACATAAGGAATGACATTTATGAAACCATTTTGCATATTCAGCAGATCTAAAAACCTGAGGGAAAACGTCAGATTCATAGTTCAAACAAACCTTGTAAAAAGGTGTAACTGATACTTAATGGTATCAATTAATAAGACTGTTTGATACTTGCAAGTCTCGTCTGTCTTAAAATAGATTCCTGATGCAATCTTAAAGCCCAAGATCTTGCTGAAGTTGGTTGATGCGAAAGAACCAGTTTGAGTCAGAGTAACTTGATGAATGGAAAGGACTAGGCCGAAGAAAAGCCTGGCACAATGCTTTGGTATCCTGAAGCGTTTTCTCACATCTTCATCTTCGCTTCTGACCGAACCACCGACTGGGGCGGGTCACATGGTGTGTCAGCTTTAAGGTCAGAGATGATCCCCGCCTCTCAAGATGGGCTTAGCCAATGAGAAAAGCCGGAATCCCAAGTGGGAGTTTTGAGATACTGGGCAGTTTTTATGACCCTTTGTGTGGAAAGCATGGTAATTTGGTGGTATGAAGCTTGTGTAACAATTAGTAAAGACTCTTAGAACACTAATATGTTGCGTAGGTGTAAGCATACAATATACATTCTCAATTAGATCATCCGAATACGAATTCATAGATACTAGACATGGTAGAGTTACTTATATGAATGAGTGGTTTATCGTAAGCATGAATAAAAATAGTCTATAATACAACAGATTAATACAAAACAGCAATAATATACACAATGGCCTGAAGAAAATGGGTTTTCATTCAAAGAAGGTTTTCCTATGATTTAATTAGTAGAAAAGTCCATTTCTATTCTGCCTCTTGCCCTGGTACATGCAGGGATTTTCCCTGCTTTGCGTTCTTTTGGCCAATAAACCCAGTGATTTCAGCGTTGGTTGCCATGCAACAAAGATGCCTGTTCGACTTCCTGGGGTGTTACTCATTCCGGGGGGAAGGGTTCATGGGTCCTCGTATGGCTTGTTAACTGAGGGGGGTTACAGAGTATTTGTTAAATATAAAAACAAAATATATATTGTGTGTTTGATTGGTCCAGACGCTACACAACTGTTCTTAGCAATTACACTCTTTCCTGCTCAAACACGTTCAACCACAGCAGCTCCGTATACAGGACTGAACTGTATTACAAAAAAAACGCGCTAACCCCAAAATGGTGTTCTTCGCACATTCGCAGAAGATAAAACATAACTTAACACAGACGTGCTTGCTTGGTACACATAAACCAGTGAGGTTTGTTCTTATGCATCAAGCATGCACAAGTTGAGCTTCCATTTACCATATTTGATGTGCTATAAGTTTGGTTTGATGTGCTTCAGATGCTTACACACAATTGTATGTCACACATGCAAGATGGGGAAGTCAAAGGGAACAATAAAAATCATAAAATTTTCAGCTTAATTAGCTTGCTCAAGCATGTTGCCAAATAACGTGTACCTTTGTCTATGGCAAAAAATGTAAGAAGATAAAAATTGCTTTGGGGGTGTAGTTTTTCCTCGTCGAAGCAGAGACCAGGAGACGATGGGATATCTTTCATTCAGAAGTTAATCTTTATTGAGAACTCGCTGTGGGTCGCTGCAGTCATCCAAGTCTGACTATAGCTCAGCACAGTAGAGTTTATACCTTTCAAGGGGCAGGGATACATAGAGGTGGAGACAATCTAAACAAAGCATGCAGTACAGGAATCAGCCCGTTACCGGAATTTCTCCAGCCCTGATCTCATCAGCATAACAGTATCATTCAAATGCATAGGTGCTAATCCAATCAGCCTGACAGTATCGCCCATACCTTCACATTATCATAGAGAAAAAGGCACAGCTGTGCCTTGAGCTTAACATTCACCTTTAACTTGGGACCCTGCCCAATGGTCAGGAAGTGCATAAAGACAAAAGGTTAATGTCTCCTGGGCTACCTGACTTGATCTTCATCATCTTTACCTCAAAATGTAAAACACAATGTACATAACTTTTTCAGTTTATATACTATTACATTGGAACCTAGATGTAACATTTTATAAATATGTAATCCAATGGTGGAAAAAAGAAGAAAAAGAATTGTAAAATTTGTATTTTATTTTTATTCATTTGTTTATTTTTAAATTTTTTAGTTGAGTTATTATTGTATCATTTACAGAGGCGTTGCAACAGGGGAAAACGGGGACAGAGTGCATAGACCCCAGAGGTTTATAGGGGCCCACAACAACAATACAACCCCAGGTTGAACCTGATTTCCAACTTTCCTTTTACATGAAACAGCCCACAGACCAACAGCCCAGTGCAACAATCACCATTTATAGCAATAGAGTGAAAGCACGAAAGCTTTTGTGGACCCGCTTACCTAAAACCCTCTGTCACTGGCACAGATTTGCAAAAAAAAAATAAAATACTGTTCTATGGCAAATAAATAATTTGACATTCCAAACACTTTATTATGTAAGCTTTGTTACACTTTAAATGACAAGGGAATTTCTAGTAATATTAATATTAATTAACTGTTACCTGAAATCATTCTCTCAAATGGCAGAGCATTTGCAGCTTAAATGGACGAAACGCCCCAATTGTACATTTTAATCTATGATAATCTTTAGAACTTGTAGGAAAAATATTTCATTTTCTTTTGGCATGAGCATTATCTTGCATTGGTAACAAGTCTCCACAAGCTTTCATGGTTCCAAATGCCAAATATCATGAGTTTAAATCCCCTAATCAGAGCTAAAATAAAGTTATATGGTATCTGTGAGGATTTCCAGTCAGGATTTAGACCGTATCATAGTACTGAGACTGCTCTCATCAGTTACAAATGACCTGCTCTTATCATCTGATCTTGGTTTTATCTCTCTATTAGTGCTACTGGATCGAAGCGCTGCGTTCAACACTATCAACCACAACATTCTTTTGAATAGACTAGAAAATTATTTTGACATTAGTGGAATTGCATTGTCATGGTTCAAATCATAATTATCTGGCCATCATCAGTTCGTAGCAGTGTATGAAGTTATATCATATCGATCACAAGTTCAGTATGGAGTACCACAAGGCTCAGTACTAGGACCGTTGCTTTTCACGATTTAGATGTTACCCTTGGGAGATATCATCAATAAACATGGTGTTAGCTTTCACTGTTATGCTGATGATACTTAGCTCTATATTTCTTCATGGCCTTTTGAACCTACCAATTGCAAAAACTACTAACATGCTAGTTGATATAATAAACTAGATGACTAGTAATTTCCTACTGCTAAATTCTGAAAAAACAAATAAAAAAACAGAGGGTTTTATTATCAGACTCCTCCTCTGCATATAATAACCTAGAACACTGTCTAACACTTGATGGCTGCTCTGTTAATTCTTCATCATCAGTTAGGAACTTAGGTGTACAATTTGATATCAGTCTTCCTTCACACCCGTTTTTCTAGCCTTTGTAACCACATTTTTCCATTTTAAAAATAGATCTATTTAGGACCTATGATCTTATTCAATGTAACCATTAATTCATGCGTTCCTGACCTCACGGTTAGATTATTGTAACTCTTTATTTGGTGTTGCTCTGCGCTAATAAACAAACTCCAGCGGTTCCAAAATGCAGCAGCTGAGTTGTCTTACTAGAACCGGAAGTATGACCATATAGCCCCGTTCTGTCAACACTGCAACTGGCTCCCTATAAACAACGAAGACATTTTAAAATCTGATCGTGCTAAGTACTTATACAGCCCTGAATGGTTTTTCTCCTACCGTACTTAGCGAGCTCTTATCACGTTTATAGTCCTATCACCTCCGCTGCAATCGCAACTCTGGCCATTTGATAATACCTAGTATATCAAGATCAACTGCGGGAGGCAGATCCTTTTCCTGTTTAGCGTCCAAACTCTGGAACAATCTACCTAGTGTTGTTCGGGAGGCAGACACACTCTGTCAGTTTAAATCTAGATTAAAGACCCATCTCTTTAACCTGGTTTACACATAACACACTAACACATTTCTAATATTCAAATCCGTTAAAGGACTGTTAACTCTGTGTCGTGGCAGTTTTCTATTTCAATAAAGGTATGAGACAAAAGTCTTTTGAATATTTATTTTCCTGCTAGAAAAGTTCAACAGTCATACAGTCATCTGAGTTGACTGCAGAGTGCGACAAAGAGAAAAACACCTTGACCCAGTATTTATACCAAAATCTAATCAGGATGCTTATATCTCATCCAATCATAATGCATACTCAAGATTTAAGGTGTCCAACAATGTCCCCCCTGGATGCGTTTCTAAGTATTTAATGCAAGTCATTTTCTAAAAAGCTAAAATAACATTTCTGTCTCACACTTGTCTTGCACATACCCCGGCTCTTAATGCATCTGTAAACATCAAATAGATTTCCTGTTATCTCTCAGCTCAAAACTCAAGCATACTGAAGCAAATAATACTAATAATACTATAATAATTCCCTATAAATACATTTCCTCCACACTTCCCACTTTTTTTTATCATGCTTCGATAACCATGGAAGATAAAATAACATCTTACACACTCTCTGAAAATGTTTTCCACCAGAGGTCATAAATCAGACTGTTTTTTCATTAGACATAGATATCTCATAATCATAAAGCAAACTGGTTATCACTTCTATTTACACACCTCTTCGCTCAGTCTCAAACCATGGGCAAGACCTGCTAGAACCCTCAATTTATTTCTTCATTCATTTATTCTTAATAAAATGTCCTCCTCTGAGGTGTAAAGTAGATCATCTGAACATATTGGCTTTGTCTGACTATAATAATACCTTTGATCAAATTTTCTAGACAAACTCTAATGCAATAAGAAATATCCAGTGAGGATCCAATTAATCCTGCAATGTGGTTCAGGTCATTCAAGACCACCACGTGCATTTTCCTTCAACATGCAGAATGTTCTGCACAATTTCCCTTCCAAAACCATGTGTTGTCCTTTTCTCAGTCATGTTTGTTGGCTTTTAATGTAAGTGGGTGACAATTTTACTTAACCTTTCCCTAACCAGAAAAAGTTAAAGATTTTAAATCAACTCAATATAATACCTTATCTTTAATCAATTACCTCTCTACAATCTTATTTTCCAGAGTCAACCAGTGGACATGTCTCTGTTTTTAAACCAGCTTAGAGTCAATTTGTATGATTTTGGAGAAGCAGACTAGTTCATAATGGATCTATTGATCCAGATTATCAAATCTGTAACTGCATTGCAAATTTAAAATGCTTTTCAAAAATTTTGCTGTATGAGCAATTACTCTGTGTTCTGCTGGGATGTCAGAATTACCCAAATTCATATTTCTGGTTCAACCTGTACGGGTCACATTTCTCTTTGTCTAAGGTTTAACTCTAAGCTCCTATATAACTTGGTTTAATTCTCGTATGTCAATTTGCATGTTATTTTATTATCTCACCACTCTAAAGAGTTCTTACAAACACGGGTTTTACTTCCTGGTGCGCTGGATTGCAAGCTTCAATCGGATTGTGCAAGAATATTTCAGACTTTGTTCGGTAAAGTGACTTACCACACATTCTCATGCTGAAATATGAAATAATGTCTTTATTTTTGTCATCACTATGTTTTTCCTCAGTACTATGTCTAGGAATAACCTGACCCACTTTACTGAAGCTAAAATCCCTATAATTTGATATCATTATGAAACCTTAAAATGAAGGACAAAAATGACCTGTCAGCTATTAAAAACTATAGCATTTAGAATGGTAATATCTGCATTAGGATCTTAAAAACCCTCAAGATTCTTCAAAAACATTATTTTAACATAGATGTATCTATTAAGAGTCCCTATATTTTACAGCATTAAGTAATTTTCCTCTTTTCAAATTACATTTACCTAAATTATTTCAAATCATGAAATCTATATCAACACTCAGTCCTAGTTTGAGTAGATCTAATGAAATCATCACAAACCCATCACACAAATGGATACTTCTGCTAAGCTTAAACCAAAGCAAATAATAATATTCATATTTCATATATAAAAAAAATCCTCCACAGCTGCAGTAATTAGGTCAACCGGAACCAGGAACACTTCCCATAACACCCGCTGAACTTGTTACATTGTAAAAAGAGTAGCATCTACACCAATATTAGTCTGTTTCATTCTTATTATGAGGTCACCAGAGCCATATGGATCCAGTCTTTATCCAGATCAGATGGTGGATCAGCACCTAGAGACGACCTCTACATCCCTGAATGTCAGCGGACACCACGACAACTAGATGAGCCCTAAAGACAGATCCCCTGTGAAGACTACGGAAACCAGGCGAGTCCTCTGAACAATCTGACCTGTGTTGCAACCTGGAATTAAACCACACCATGCCGGTTTCGTCCTGTCCAAGAGACTTGCCTCCCACTGAGCCTGTGTGGGGTGGTTGGGGGGGGGGTTTCTCCCAAGGTTTTTTATCTCCATTTTTGTCACCGATGGAGTTTTGTTTCATTGCCACAGAAAAAAAGCGATTTTGTGTCCCAAACTAAGCAAGCCAATTTCTGGCAATGTTATTGACTTGATTGCATAGATAGGCTACTATTTGAACTGATCTGAGCTGGATGATGACATCACTGATGAACCCACTTTAACTGAAAAATTGAGTGTTTACTATTGTCCTCTTGCGTTATTGGCACACTGTTTTCCTGTTTAATACTGTAAAGCTGGGGTCTGTTCTTCATACGTCGCTAACTCAGTTAGCTGGATTTGACTGTTGACGATTTGGCATGATCTTGGATTATTTGGTTCTTTGAAGCTCATCCTGGACTTGCTGTTATAGCAACAGGTCCGTAAGATTAAACCTGCTCGGGAGCAGGCTTATTTAATGTAAACAGGATTATATTGCATCGTTTTAAGTGGAATTGATACTTAAAATCTGTCCCAGCCACTGCTACTCTATTACAAGAGTAGCCTACTAATCTGGGGACAATCATTTAAAATAATAATAATTTCAAAAATGTATTTGAAAATAACATTGATGTTGTGTAATCTATAATACTGTATAGACTGTATGGAGCCAGATTTACTAATTGAAAGATTTATTTGTGATAAAATAATTACTTTATAATTGTATTAGAGTCTTACACACATGCTGTACAGTTAATCTGAGTCGAGCATTCATTTGAGTGGTGACAGCTATTATAGGAGTGGCTTGATGGAGTGCAGGAGATACAGATAACTTGATCTTGACCCTTAAGAAACTTTAGTTAATGCTGTCACGTGGTTTCGAGTATCGATAAATCTACCCTTTTCGAGGAACACAAGAACGCAGAGTAATCTTAGACAACTTAATCCAGATATTTTAAGGAAATACCATACCAGCATATGCAACCAAATTAGCCAGAGATCAGTTATCACGATTAGAAGATCTGGCATCTTTCAAGTCATCTCAGATGTATTAAGCGAATTACGAAGAACGGGCGCCTGCTTTGACAATCTGTATTGTATGAAGCACTATATAAATAAAGGTTAAAAAAACGGTTCAACTATTATCTTGCAGCCATACTGGATCCTCAAACTAATTTTTTTCAACCTTTGAAAATATGGAGAACTTAGTCTTCAGCAAACTCTCTGTCAGCAACTGAAATTCATTTTTGACTCCTGGTCTTCACTGTGCATACTTGTCCTCTTTGTTGGGCCAAGCCGTGTTCCCATTATATTTTATGTTATTATATAGTATTCAGTGCTTGAAGTTGGGAAATAAAGTGCTGGTGTGCACCGGCTGGCATATGCAAATCATTATCACATTTGAAATTTCTACAATGGAAAAAAATATACATATATACTAAGAGATATCGATGGTAGATCATACATTTATTTACCATAGGAACCATTTGCCAAACAACTGATTTGATATTTATTGTGTGTGTGTGTCCTCAGCGGCAATCCATGGGTACCGAAGACGTCACTTCCGCTATGCTCGCCGCCATTTTTGTGTCCGATATGACAGCGAACACAGCACATCTAAATGAGATTTAATAAATAATAATATATTAAAATAATAAATTACCTTTTACTACCATTTCCCACACTGAGCTTTGGACTTGATTGTATTTGTAGGACCCTATGGGTACAGCAAGTGTAACAGTTAAGCCCATAATAGTGTAAGGTGCTGATTACTTGTAAATTTAAAACTGACATCAGCTTAAGGTACGTTTGAGTCAATGATAGTGTAACAAGATAACGTTAGCTTTACTGCACAATCTGAATTTAATGTTAATTTAGCTAACATTAAAGCAATAAAGCACTGTGACGTCACATGGTCCGAATGAATAGATCAGACAGACTCTGCTTGCATTCATGTGATTTGTCGAGATGAGTAATTCTCGTAGTGCCTCTTATGTATTATTACTAATCACCCAGACACTGACACTTTGACTCTGAGTGGCAAAGTACCAACTACATGTAAGAAGTGGGTGTACACAAGAAAAAGTGAAGGTATGCTAAAGATTATAATATAGAAGTGCCAGAACTGCGTACCGGTTCATAACAGCCCACTTTGAGCATAAACATTTAATCATGAAAGGCACATGCAGTGAACATAAATTCAAGTGCTTTATAATAACAAAATTATGTTGCAGTGCATAGTTTCACCAAATAATATCCTTTGTGCATTTTTAGTTTTTTCATAATACTTTACTTTCCTAGAGGTTTCTCAGATTTAATGTATCTTCATTTTAGGAGTCTTTCCCCAACAGTGTCCCAAGAAGTGCTCTTATTTTACAGACACCAAGAGATGTCCGCATACCCAACCATGAACATGGGGCAGTAGAGTGCACTTCTTTCCAGTAGTGCACCATTTCCCCTGGCTTGGTATGGTGGACCGACACCATCGTTTGATAGCAACAACGACTGTATGGTACAGCTGGTCCTCCAGAGAAGAGTGGAGAATGGGTAGGTGTAATGCCTGCTGTATGAGCGCAGATACCTACAAACACATCCTCTGGGGGCAATGGTCTGGGTAAACGTATGGAAACAGCTGCTAGTGACAGCTTCAGCAAAGCTGGCCTAGAAAGTACGTATGCTGTTCCACTGCAGTAATCTGGAAATACCATACCAGCGTATGCAGTTTCCGACATGAAGTGTTTGCTGGCAGGATTGCGGTCCGGTGCTACCTGCATATGGACCCGGCCCAGATAAAGCTCTGTGAGTTCATTTTCTGCCGTTTTAAAGCTGAGGTTGAGATATTGCAGCAGTGCACTAGGGTTGAACAATACATCATCATCTACCTTAGCCAGATAGTGAGCCTGTGGACAGAAACGGCGTGCCCAGCCCAACATAGACAGAGTTTTCAGGGTCAAGTTGCCATAGGAGTCAATGAAGCGACCCTGTATGAGGTCCCCACGCTCCTTTGACTCTTCTATTAATTCTTTGCCAATAACTGGGTCATATGGCTGACCTACAATGAAGAGGGTCATTACTCGGTGACCCCTGACTTGTACTTCCCCACCCCAGGTGTCACGAATGGCCTGGCGGGCCTTTCTGTTGTGAGGTGCGGTTGCCACCAAAATGATAAGGTATGGTTCGGCACGCTGGCAGACGTGGATGCTAGGCATAAGCAAGTACTCTTCGGAACGGGTCGGGGGTATACTGTGTGGAAGGACTACTCCGTGAGGACCTATCGCTCTGCTCATTCCTAGCGAGGTTACCCACAATTCAATTACGTCAATAAAGAGTAAAGCAAGCAGGGAGATACAGAAGACTATTATGAAGAGGTAATGGATAAACTTTAAATGGCCTCCTCGCTTCCCAAAGCAGCCCTTGCAGATCCTAAAACTACACCCCACCATTTTCACAGATGACAGGAAAAATGTCTTTACTCTTCCTTTTGGGTATGATTACACTGATTGTGTAAAATTAGATCCAGTGAAGGGACAAAAAGGCCACAGCAAGATTCTCCAATTCTGCTTTTCTCTGCACTGTCGCACCTCCAGCTGCAAGAGAGAAAAAAAGAGCAGTGTAGATTAGTATTAGCATAATGGGTGATATCTGAGCAATTATTGGGATTCTTTAGCTTATGTATACGACGGTTCTTTCTGCTCCTCGAATCTGATTGGCTGATAAGAGTGTGATATTAGAGTGATAACTGAACTCTTCCAACCGTTTCACCATTTGTATCACTCCGCTTCCTGTATTTCTCACAGCGAGTGTCATGGCGGACACCCAATCCACTATAATTCTAAAAATAATACTGTGTTTGTGTCACGGAATGTATTTTTTAAGAGTTTTTTTAGTTGAGAATGTACTTGTTTGTTACAGATAATGTCTATTTGAAAATTTGCTTAGATGTTTTCGGAGATGTGAGCTCCAGCGTCGTGTTGAAAATGGGTAGGGGCCTTAATTTCAATTTTCGGAACAATACATTAAGGAGAAAGAGAAGCGTCGAGCCGAGAAGGTAGTATCAGCCTATCCCGAGCATCTTGTCCAGCACTGGACTTGAGACTCCACTTAGTGGCGCGAGATGTGGCTCGATAGTGGTTACTATGCATACACTTAGTTGGCTCGTTTCAGGGAAATTCATTATGACAATCTGAGCTCTGGTCTCAGGTACAAGACGTGTATGTAAACAACATACAACGTCTACGTACAGTGAAGCGAGTCAGAAACTTAAAAAGCTATATTATTGGTAATAAAGCATCTCATTTTTGCAATTCTCTATTGAATAATTTAACCGCAGTTGGCACCAAATAATTTTTATAGCGATTTGATTTGCACATCAAAGTCCTCAAACATCTCCGCTGAGGGTAAACAATTAAAATTCTCATGTAAACAAGGGGTTGTGCAAAGTTGGTTAAATAATGGGTTGACAGGGTGGTTGATCAATGGGAGAGTGTAAGTAGTAGGTGACTAGAGCGAAAAAAACATAGTGAGGTGTTGCAACGTATTCTTCCATTCAAGGTGTCGGTAACGGGGGCTGATATAACGAGCGGCTTGCGGATCCAGTGCAACTTTATTTTAACCAAAGAAGTTGGAAAACACAGCAGGGTCTGTCAAGGCAATAGTTAGTGGCGGGTAAACACAGAATATCCTAGGCAAGCTTAGGGTCACTGTGGCGGCAGACCGACATGCACAGGGTCTAGACGAGAGGGGGAAAATCAAGGTAAAACAGGCAAAGATCAAACGAGAGTAACATGCAAGGCAAACAAGGAAGCACAGAGACAAGGAACGGGTGAACTGAGTGCTAAACAATACTCGAGCAATAATGTGGCAGTTTTGAGTGGTTGTTACTTTGAGTGAGGTTTTGATAGAACAGCTGTGTGCAATGATTGCAATCATTGCGGTGGTGCAAACCGTGCAATGACTATGTGGATTTGGTAGTCCTAGGTTTGACCGTAGTACGGGTTGGAGCGAGGACCACCACACAGAGCAGACTGTACCGAAGATACCATTTGCGGGAGGCAAGACCACCAAGCCAGACAGTAGACCACCACTGCGAGCAGAGTACCACCAACGGCCCGAGACAGAAGACCACCCGGCAGAAGGCAGGCAAGTCCGAGAACCACCAAGCCAGACATGTAACCACCACGTCGGACAAGGACCACCACGTCGGAGCAAAGACCCCAGAGCCGACAGTAGACCCCCCATGGCGGAGCAAATAACTCACCATAGCCGACAGTTTAATCACCCCGGCCAGACAGTAGACCCCACGGCATAGCATGCCGAGCCTAATGACCACCACGATAGGCAGAGAACCCCCACGGCGGAGCAGAGAACCACCAGAGCCAAACAGCAGACCACCACGGCGGAGCAGAAAACCACCACGGCGGAGCAGAAGACCACCACAGCGGAGCAGAGAGAACCGTAACCCCCCGTTGAACCACACCGATCAGGAGACCATGGCGGAGACTTTAACAACGAGAGAGCAGAGACAGACACAGACTGAACATTGGGGTTGATAGACAAGACTAAGCGTTCAGAGACAAAAGTTCACAAACGGCCTCCATATCCATACAAGAATGAGCAAGGGTTCTGTCTAACTGCCCTTATAATGCTGTGACAGTGATTAGGCAGAAGAGTTTTCACCGCCGGTCCTCCTAGCCGTGACAAGGACAAGCGGGGATTCGTAAAACAAACGGGCCTCCTAAGCCGTGACAGACAGACACAGTTCCCCAGACGACCTCCTTTTTCCGTAAACAGAACAAACAGAGAGTTCATAGGCGGCCTCCTTTGGCCGGAACAGAACAGACGGAGAGTTCACAGGCGGCCTCCTTGGCCGAAGCAGGACAGGCAGAGAGTTCATAGACGTCCTCCTTGGCCGAAACAGAACAGGCTAAGAGTTCATAGGTGGCCTCCTTGGCCGGAACAAGACAGACAAAGAGGTGTCGGTTGGCGGTGCGCCAGCACCACTCAATACTGAGGCAAGTGTCTCCCTCTCGGGAGTGCTAGCGCCTGCACCGCCACCTCTGAAAACACAGTGTACACCATAGTCCCATTGTAAGCAACAGCAAGTGTGGTACCACAGCTACCTCTGAAAGGTTTCTGCAGCGTATCCCCCACCCTCTGGAGATAGTTTGTAGCCGTTGCGAGCTGCCTCTATCAGTCGGCAAGTGGGATACACGGCCCAAACACACCATAAAGCAACCCCCATTATGGGAAGTGCTGCAGACAGGGGAATTAGTTCATGAACGGAAGGGTTAGAGTGATTGGGTTTGGGGATACCAGCTGTGCGTTCAGACACCAGTGGTGTATCCCTCACACTGGATACCAGACTGGTATACCGAAGGACTGACCTTGAGAATCTGGATTTGACAGACAGGACGTGACATGACTCTGGGTGATCAGCTGTGATGCGACGTGATTCTGGATGAATAACTTAGAGGCGTGACGTGACTCTGGACGAACAACTGAGACGTGACGAGACTCTGGACAAACAGCTGAGACATGGCGAGACTCTAGAAGATCAGCTGTGACGTAACGAGGCTCTGGCAGCTCAGTTGAGACTTGACTGGACTCATGAAAATCCGCTGTGACTAGACTTGACTCATGACGATCAACTGTGACTTGACTTGACTCATGAAGATCAACTGTGACTTGACTTGACTCATGAAGATCAACTGTAACTTGACTTGACTCATGAAGATCAGCTGTGCCTTGCTCATGAGACACGCTGTAGCTTACTCCTGAAGCTCAGTTGGGAACTGACTTTACATCAGTGACAAATCAGTTTGTGACTTGTCTAACTCTGAATATCACAGTGCCTGGACCAGGACTCATGATAATAAACTGTGACTCGCTTTGACTCATGACTATGCACCTGTGACCTAGACTGACCCGGAAGACACTGTGACTAGACTTGACTCAGGAAGATTAGCTGTGCCTTGACTGAACTCAGGAAGAACAACTGTGACTAGACTTGACTGGTCATGACGGGTCGCTGTGGAGCCTGACTTGACTCATGATAAGAATTGTAATCTTGACTTTGACTCATGACGATCAACATGTGACTTGACTAACTCAGAGTATAAACTGTGTGACTTGACCTGACTCATGAGGATCACCGTTACTCTTGTACTAGATCGTTGTGTTTCCCGCAGTCTGTATTGTGCTCCGCTGTTGCCGTCATTTTGTGAGCGTGCTCTAGTGTGGCCGCTATCTTGCGATCAGACTCCGCTGTCGCCGCCATTTTGTGAGCGTGCTCTGGTACAGCCGCCATTTCAGTCACAGACATTGTGTCGCGTTCTTCCTCCATGACACCCACAGTAAACAAAGAGCCAACAGACAACAAAGCATAATCCATAAAGTCCCTTAAACTACAGTTACATTCCCCTCCAGGCAACCAAGATTTCGTGGGTTCATCCAGTCCAAAACGAAACAAGTCTTTAAACAAAACTTCATCATACAGTGGAACTTAATAAAGCACACAGAACCCGTGAAACATACTCGCTCCATTAAAAAGCCTCCTTGCCCGAAGATGTAGTACTGGGACTGGTCCATACCTGGCCAATGTCGTGTGAAAAGCTGCTGGATCCTTGTGGGGCTGAGCATTCTGTAACGGGGCTGACGAGACGAGAGGCGTGTGGATCCATGTGCAAGCTTTATTTAACAAGAGAAGTGGTCAAAAACAGGCAGGGTGGGTCAAACAATGGCAAACAGGTATATGGCGGGTAAAAACACAAGAATAGTCCTAGGGCTGTCGTAGGTCACTGATCGGCAGACAGAATCACAGGGGCGAGACGAGAGGGAAAAAAACAGGAAAACAGACAAAGATCAAAAACCGCAAAAACAGGCACGGCAAGGCAAAACAAGGAAAACACGGAGACTCAGAAAGGGAACAGGCTAGCATACTGCCAAAATTGAGTTTGAGTGTGTGTTATATAGTGAGTGAGGTGATAAGCAACAGCGGTTTTGCCTGAGTGCAATCATGCATGTGCAAACCGGTTCAGAAGTGTATGTAGTCTCCGGGTGCTATGCACAGTTTGTGTTGTGCGAGATCATGTAATGGAAATGTGACCTCTTGGGTGAAGTGGAACCGAAGTCCATGGACAGTATTTTTGCGACAGTTATAGTCCACTGTCTTGATTTACATTTAGTTTTACTGTTAAAAAAAGCTAGTAAATGGCTTGTTTTTAATGTCTTGTCTTTTATCACCTTGTTCCTCCAGTTTGACATCTGTTTTGCTTTGTATGCTGGCTGTTGAGTAGAAGTGGTGAGTATTCCAATCTTTTATTTAATTTATTTCTAACTTAATTTTAGTTTTTTCCATTTGTATGTGCTGTATCTGTATAGACAGGCTATACACGGCGAAATTAAGTTATTTGGTTAATGAAATTAATTGAAGGTTTAGCATTTATGAGTAAAATATATGTAATAGAAGTATTATTCAGAGGTAATTTTTTTGGTGGTTGCATTTACGTTGTTTTTCTGCTCAAAGCTTTTGTAAACTGCTTTGAATGATCTTCATCTGTGAATTTGGTGAGCATAACCCACAATTTTTAATCCTACTTGTACTTGTCATTTTACCTTAGTTTTTGTTTGTTTAAAGGGGTCATGCCATGGATATTTGAAAATTTTGTTCTTTGAGGTTTCGTATAATGAAATAGGGCTGTGAATTGCCAAGAATCTGGCAATACGATACATATCACAATACAATACTTTAAGAAATAGGGCTGCACGATATTGGAAAAAGCTGAATTGTGAATTTTGTTTTGGGTATAATATACAGTGGGGCAAAAAGTATTTAGTCAACCACCAATTGAGCAAGTTCTCCCACTTAAAAAGATGATAGAGGCCTGTAATTTTCATCATAGGTATACCTCAACTATTAGAGACAAAATGAGAAAAATAAATCCAGAAAATCACCATTGTAGGATTTTTAAAGAATTTATTGGTAAATTCCTCTGTAAAATAAGTATTTGTTCACCTACAAACAAGCAAGATTTCTGGCTCTCACAGACCTGTAACTTCTTCTTAAGAGGCTCCTCTGTCCTCCACTCACTACCTGTATTAATGGCATCTGTTTGAAATCGTTATCAGTATAAAAGACACCTGTCCACCCATCAATCAGTCACACTCCAAACTCCACCATGGCAAAGACCAATGAGCTGTCAAAGGACACCAGAAACAATATTGTAGACCTGCACCAGGCTGGGAATACTGAATCTGCAATAGGTAAGCAGCTTGGTGTGAAGAAATCAGCTGTGGGAGTAATTATTAGAAAATGGAAGACATACAGGACCACTGATAATTTCCCTCGATCTGGGGCTCCATGCAAGTTCTCACCCCGTGGGGTCAAAATGATCAAGAACTGTGAGCAAAAATCCCAGAACCACACGGGGACCTAGTGAATGACCTGCAGAGAGCTGGGAACAAAGTAACAAAGGCTACCATCAGTAACACACTGCTCCGCCAGGGACTCAAATCCTGCAGTGCCAGATGTGTCCCTCTGCTTAAGCCAGTACATGTCCAGGCTTGTCTGAAGTTTGCTAGAGAGCATTTTGATGATCCAGAAGAGGATTGGGAGAATGTCCTATGGTCAGATGAAACCAAAATAGAACTTTTGGTAAAAACTCAACTTGTCGTGTTTGGATGAGAAAGAACTGAGTTGCATGCAAAGAACACCATACCTACTGTGAAGCATGGGGTGGAAACCATGCTTTGGGGCTGTTTTTCTGCAAAAGGACCAGGATGACTGATCCGTGTAAACGAAAGAATGAATGGGTCCATGTATCGTGAGATTTTGAGTGAAGTCCTCCTTCCATCAGCAAGGGCATTGAGATGAAACGTGGCTGGTTCTTTCAGCATGACAATGATCCCAAACACACCGCCCGGGCAACGAAGGAGTGTTTTCGTAAGAAGCATTTCAAGGTCCTGGATTGGCCTAGCCAGTCTCCAGATCTCAAACCCATAGAAAATCTTTGGAGGGAGTTAAAAATCCGTGTTGCCCAGCGACAGCCACAAAACATTACTGCTCTAGAGGAGATCTTCATGGAGGAATGGTCCAAAATACCAGCAACAGTGTGTGAAAACTTGTGAAGACTTACAGAAAACGTTTTGACCTCTGTCATTGCCAACAAAGGGGATATAACAAAGTATTGAGATTAAATTTAGTAATTGACCAAATACTTATTTTCCACAATAATTTGCAAATAAATTCTTTAAAAATCCTACAATGTGATGTTCTGGATTTTTTTTCCTCATTTTGTCCCTCATAGTTGAGGTATACCTATGATGAAAATTACGGGCCTCTCTTATCTTTTTAAGTGGGAGAACTTTCACAATTGGTGGCTGACTAAATACTGTTTTTCCCCACTGTATATAGTACATATTGCAATAATAAAAAATTCACCATATGAATTGAATAGCTAAATTTGGAAAGAATGAATCATTCTAGGATGATTGGGGTGATTTTGTAGGTGAGTAAATCAGCATAATAGGAAATAAACACATTAAAAGCATAGATAAATATAATAGAACAAAGATGCAAAATTAAATAAATAATGCTTTATATATTTCAGGTGAGTTTAACAGAATTCAGGTACAGAAACTGAATAATCAAATGTAAAATAACACTGCATAGTCTTCACTGTATAAATTAAACATCCTTTATTAGTTTTAACACAGATTAATTATATCTTTGTTTTTTGTTGTTTGATTAACATTCACAACAGTAAGCAGGAGGGGCTTCTCTCACATTAAAGCCGAATGCGCGGCGTGGATCCAAAATACTGTTACACATCCGGTTTTCTTTCTCAATTGTTTAGTTCACCTAAGCCATAATCAATGTGTTTACGAGAATAGATGATCTTTTACGTGCATTTTAACTATTTTTCTGCATGTATGTGTCCATTCAGGCACAAATAGACGTGTTAGAGAATGGCAAAATGTTTTATTAACAATTTTTATTATATTCCCAGAGAAGTGCCTAATGTTCTGTTGAATCTAATTTTGCATCTGTTTTGAATCTGTGCATTCTGCAGACTGCTGACGCTTCGTTCAAAGCATCACTGGAAAGTTTGTAGTTTGGTCAGATATGTAAAAAGCAAGTAAGTAAAACAATGCTCAAGTTACTTAACGGTAGGGAGAGAGAGAGCGCGCAGTTCTGTTGTGTGATCTTTGATGTTCACTCACTTAGCACACGCATCATTTGGATTAAAACTAAATCGTAAAAATGAGACCATTTATAGGGGCATTCACTATAAACATCATTTTTTTTTAACCTTAGGCATACACGACTTTCTGGCGAAAGTGAATCTAGCAGCCTGTGTGAAATGCGCTAGGCTGTACTATTCTGCATCAGTACAAATACCTGCACGCGTTGCGCGTTTTGCTTGCTTGAGTGTTTTGGAATATCAATCGCAGCACGTTTCAGATGAAAAAACGCGACTTCTATTTCTGAAAATATCAGAGATTTATAAGGAGTGGTTCCCTGCATTATTATAGCAAAGCGTGTTATTACATTAATAGGCCGCTGCAATGGAGCAGCTCTAATGCTATTAAATTAAAGATGATGTACCATAGAGCAAAAAATGAAGTGAAAGTAACAAAAACTTGTAAAATACATTTTAATGGGCATAATTAAGTGTGAAAATAACCCAAGGATATACAGTCAAACCAAAAATTATTCAGAGACCAGATATCATTTTTGATATTTTTTTACTAGTGGGTGCAGGACACTATAGTTCATTTATGTAAGTGAGGATAGCAAAACTTTTTCCTCGTCGAAGCAGAAACCAGGAGACGTTGGGATATCTTTCATACAGAAGTCACTCTTTATTGAGGACTCGCTGTGCGTCGCTGCAGTCATCCAAGTCTGACTATAGCTCAGCACAGTAGAGTTTATATACATTTTAAGGGGGTGGGATTCATTCAGTAGAGGTGGCGACAATCTAAACAAAGCATGCAAATGCAATACAGGAATCAGCCCGTTACCGGAATTTCTCCAGCCCTGATCTCATCAGCATAACAGTGTCATTCAAATGCATAGGTGCTAATCCAATCAGCATAACTACTCAAAGACTGGGGCAGAGGCACCAAGAGCCATTACAAACAAAAGGTGACTTTCTCAGTAATTTGGTTAATTTGACTAACAATAAGAGAAACCGGAACAGACAGGAACCTCTTGCTACACTTTAAGATAATCATTTGTCTGATGTAATTTACCTTAAATGCTAAATACAATGTACTTCACCTTAGTTTTTCATGTGATGCTATGTCAGAACATAGGATCAGCAGAGTTTAAACAGATTCTTAAATTTGTAATCCCACATGAGGATAGCGAAATAAAGTAAACTGTGACAAATCATACCCAAAAATTCTTCATACAGTGGACTACCAGTAAAATTGATACAAATTTGGGTCTAAAAATTATTCAGACCGAGTCTGGGAAAAAACATTGAAGTTGAGGTTTGCATGAAGCTGGGTGACAGCATGCCCAGGAGACTACAGGCTGTCATTAAGGCTAAAGGTTGCCCGACTAAGTATTGATAGTTGTGTAAATACTGTCATACTAACAGCTGTCTAATTTTTGGTTGATTGTAATCCATTAGGCTACATAACTTTCTATCAAAGTTATCTAACATTATCAAGCTGAATTTGTTCTGACACAGTTTAACTCTCAGTTCTTATCATATTTTATAACTGTGTTCTAAACTATAGCGAATAAACTGTGATAATGTGAGAAATGTTGGTGTCTGAATACATTTTGGTTTGACTGTATCTATTTGATAAATGAAGTTAACCAACTAACATTATACATACTCTTTTGGTTTCTGTACCCAATATTTAAAAATGTACAAATGCAATAAAAATATCGGTATCAGTACTCTGTATCGGCAAGTACCAAAAATAAAAGTATCGATATCCGGCGAGTACTGGAAAAAGCATCCCTACTTTTTGGTCTAATGTATGCTTTAAATCTCAACTACCCACCTGAAATTGAAATATACCTTTGAGGTACTGCAGAAAGAAGTCATTGAGCTGGAAGGCTGCACTCTATCAAAGAAAGCTCAAGTTCTTAGAAACAGACTCTATGAGTGAGCTGTTTCCATGGTATGGCAGGTACTTCCTCTTGGAATGAGGACCACTGTGTTTCTTTTTTCATTTCACACACTCACAAAGAAAACTTATACCGCACATACGGAATCAACTGTTTATAGAGTAGGTTGGGCACTGTTTATTTTGTGGTTGTTTGATGTGTATAGGTTTTTTTTCCTGGTCAAATTTGATTGGTTAAAAGGACCTGAGTGGTTAAAACCTGATTGGTTCAAATGGAATGTCCACTCAGAAATGAACATTCTTGAAGAAAGTTCAACAAAATTTTGACTGGACAATAATGAGTATTAAGTAGTCCAAAGCTTCCCTTGATGTTTTTGTTTAGTTTTAAAAGCAGTACTGCTTTTAAAACTAAACAAAAACATCAAGGGAAGCTTTGGACTACTTAATACTCATTATTGTCCAGCTTTTCCACTACACGTTTGATGGTGTCTTGTCTTTTACTTCATGAAAGGAGATATGCTGTCATAGTTCATAGTTATTCGTTACATTCCATGAAGCAGTTTTTAACTTCACACAGAGAAAGCTCATTTCTGAAGCACATACTCGGTGAAAAAATTAATTGTACTGTTAAAAATAATACAGAGATTTGATGTGTCTTATGCTTTTAAAACAAAAATGTCTAGAGAAGCTTTGGACTACTTTATACTCATCATTATTGTTCAACTTTTACCACAACACCTGTTTGATGGTGTCTTGTCTTTTACTTAATGTTTGTTTTGTTGAATTTTACTGTCTGAATTGTCTAATGACAGGATATGCTGCCATTATTCGTAGTCATTCATTCATGGAATTTAAGCAATTTTTCATCTTAACAGAAAGTTTCTGTAGCACATACTGTGTGAAAATGTATTGTACTGTTAAAAATACAGTGAATTGATTCAAGAAATGTTTTTGCTTGTCTTGCTACTTTTTAAAAACTGTATTGTGTTAATGTTGTAGCTAAGACTAGTAGATGTACAAAATACATTTATGAAAGCCAGCTTACAGTATTCTAAAACTAGAACTAACCAGGTTAGTTTTATTTATTGAGAAACCACTGCATATATGAATGAAAGACATTAAAATCACGTTTGTTTAACAAACATAAATTATGTAGCTTTAACATATATAAATCATGTTCATTTAACAAACAAATTATGTAGCTTTAACATATATAAATCATGTTCATTTAACAAACAAATTATGTAGCTTTAACATATATAAATCATGTTCATTTAACAAACAAATTATGTAGCTTTAACATATATAAATCATGTTGAGTAAATCTAACTTTAATATGTGCAACCGATGTACATATTTTTTTTTATGTTAATCCAACAGGTTTTTTTTTTTTCAGTGCTTGGGTACAGAGGCGTCATGCCCATTCAAAGTGAGGGGGCACGTGCCCCCTCCGATTTTGAAGCCAAGTGGATTTTGAATGCAGCTTCCAAAAGACGAAAAAATAGCAGAATAATATTTTCTATATTTGATACAATCACACCGGCGTGATTAGAACGTTCAGTGCGTCACATCATCAGCTGCTAAATTCAAATCTGCATTCGCTGGCTGGCGCTGAGCCAGAGCAAGCGGCAACCTCCCGCTCTCTCTCACGAAGCCAACACGGAAGTGACTTAAACTGTAATTCATCAACTGGCCGCTAGAGGCTGGCTGCAAAAGGGAGTCAATCCCATAGACTCCCCATGTTAAAATGCCCAACTTTACAGCAGAAAAAACATGTTTACAGCCTGGTTAAAAAATGATTTTGGTCTATACAGCTAATTTTGCCCTTCATGACAACTGTGAGGGGGTGATTTTTTTTATAACTCATTTGTTTAAATTATATTAAGCCTTAAAGTGGAAGTGAAGCAGTCAGTTAAGTTAACATTATTTAGTAAAGTGATTTCCACTTTGATTAAAAAATATATAACAAACATGATTATTGTAACCATTTTAAAGAAAAAAGTTTGTTTTGTTATAGCTTTTGGAGCAAGGGCGCTGCCATCTTGCAGTACCACTGTGTGTGACGTCACAGGGTTGGTTCGCTCCATTGGACAGTGCAGTAATATAAGCATTTCTTTACTTTTTGAACACACAAATTTTATTTTAACACAAATATTTTGGTTTTCACCATAATTTGGATGAATATCCAACATCAAAACTGTATAGAACACGAAGTTTTGATCGTGTTATCCCAAACATTTGTTTTCATAATGCCAGGCGCAAGGTGATGTAACCAGACAAGGCTTCATCATTCATGTCGCATTTGATTGTTATGTCAGACCATTAAGACATATGCATTACATTGACTGGTTCACCAGTTGTTATGTATCCAATAGTTATTCACGCTGCTATACAATTGCTTCCAGCTGTTTACAGGAGTAGTGTTAAACTAATCACCTAATGTATCTGAAAACAGCGTACCAGTGATGCTTCCTCAAGAAAGTTTATCATTCTCACTTGTTTTAAGCCTCGTCAGTTTACATATTATTAAGTGTTTTAAGCCATTCAAGCGTAAGACAGCACGGAATAGATTTCAGTGTGGTATTTACACGCTGTGATAGACCTTTTCTGAAAGAGATTTAAATGCGGCACTCAGGCATTGTGATAGATAATTTTTGTTCGCGCCGGCGGCGCCGCACACAAACAAAAAGCCAGAGCTCGGCTCGGACAGCACGTGAGTAGGCTACCAAATTCAGCTTTCTGTCTCGCCTTCATCAGCAAATGCACACAAAAGCACGTCGGAATGACAGTCTTGAGGAGTATCCACGTAAACGAGTATAGTTTCCGAGCCGCAATTTACCGGTGCAGTTTCTTCAACCCCTAATACTGCTCGGTCCCATCCGGGCCGTATCGGCCAAATGCATAGTCAATTGCACTATTTATCAAGGCGACAAAGTACTCACTCCTCCACTACTTTGGTGAAAGTACAGATACTGCTGGTCAAATATTACTCCATTACAAGTAAAAGTTGTAAAGACAGATTTTTACTTAAGTAAAAGTACAGAAGTACTTGCTTTTAAAAGTACTTAAGTACCAAAAGTAAATTTCCTTTTTTATGTCAATGCACTGTTTTATTATTGTTGTACGTAATACTTGCAATACTTCTGAAGCAACTTAGAATACATTACACCTACTAGCTTGTAGTATCTTTGAAGTAAGTAGCTTTAGAATGTAAAAAAAATGTTTAACACCCCTACCCACCCCCACAAATGCAGGATGGTAGTGATCTCACACAGCTCTACACATATACAGTATGTGTAGCCATTCAATCACATTTGAACAGAGTGGACAGTGAAATCCTGTAAATACAGAGTGATAAGGAAGAAAAAAAATCAAACCTGCTTTAAAACCCAGCAACACAACTGTAGCTGTATAACTTTACAACAGCAACACTGCTTTAACAAAAAAGCAAAACAGCAAGACTTATTTGACATCAAAACATTTTTTTTTTTAATGCTGTCTAATCACTCTCACTGTACTTTGATATCACACACAGAACAGTATATGCAGTGCTGCTTCAAGTCCAACACCTATTGTGTTTTATTAGGAGACGCACAACAGTTCTTCTGTGGCTTTATAGCTAATATTTTCACATACACAATTTAGCAAAGTCGGACAATATTGTGTCTAATATATACCACAATATTAATTTCTTATTATTGAATTGTTGTAAATAAATATCACATTTGCAACTGGTCAGTGTTCAAAAAATGCTGGGAAATCACTTCATGTAGCCCTACAAGAGTGATTACTGATAAACTGTCTGAAAAAAAGAAAGTCACGTTTTAGAGAAGAAAACAAAAATCACCCACTGACTTTCAAAGCTGCTACATAGTAACGACTTTCTGCTTCGAGGACCTTGATAGAAATGTAGAGGAGTGAAAAGTACAATATTTGTCTTTCAAATGTAGTGAAGTTAAAGTCATAAGTTCCCAGAAAAAATAATACTCAAGTAAAGTACAGATACTCAAAAAGTGTACTTAAGTACAATACTCAAGTAAATGTACTTAGTTACTGTCCGCCTCTGCTTATGGACTTAACAGTGCTTTCAATGTAATCTTCCTCCATTTCAAAACATTGTAAAATGTGTTTAAAATGTAAAGAAATGCTTCTATTACTTCACTGGCCATCAGAGCGAACCAACCCCGTGACGTCACACACGGTGGTACTGCAAGATGGCGGCGCCCTTGCTCTAAAAGCTATAACAAAACAGCCTTTTTTCTTTAAATGGTTACATTAATCATGTTTGTTATATATTTTTTAATCAAAGTGGAAATCACTTCACTAAATAATCTAAACTTGACTGACTGCTTCATTTCCACTTTAAAGTTCTGCATAATTAAGGGCATGGCCACTTGAGTGACAGGTGGATTGCCGCTGCTGTCACCACCGTCGAGCTAGATGGGAGTGGTTTCAGCAACCTGCTCCCGCCTCTTTGCTCTGCCCACTTTGGCAGTCACGTTGATGGACACATATCCTGTTTTTGCACGTCTGATGGTGCTTTCTAGTCATGTCGGATAGATCGTATTTACGAGTTGAACGCACATGAACGCCACCACAAAGTCGTTATTACGAGTGGGAAACTCGAAATTTTCTTTAAGCCCAGAGTTTCCGAGTTGGGGGCATATCAATGAAAAACATGGCGGAATCGATGGATGCAACGTCTGTAGTTGACGCTAAATTTTTGTTTAAATTAATAGTTTAGTTGTCCTGTAAACTTAAATTGGTCATGTTCTTGTTACGCAGCTAGTTAATGAAATCCAAGTAAAAAATGCTATAATTTTGGCACCTATAGGTGAAAAATCTTTTGATTTGCCATGTTTCATGTTGCATTTAGCTAACAGCTTTTTTTAATCTCTGTATTTTAGCATTTGTTGATGCTGAAAATCAGTTATACTGGGATCCTGGTCTAAAAAATATATTGAAAAACGCAAAACACACCTGATGCGAATTCTTTGCTCTTCGTTTTCTATAAGTAGAGTTAACAGACCCTGTTGTATTTTTCTTGTAATTTATTAAAAGAAGGAACACCGCCATCTTGTGCCGACTAAACTGACTTGAACGCACCTGACGTCGTAATTACGACTTGTCAACTCGTAAGTACGAACGTCCCAGGAAGACTTGAAACCAGCATATGAGCCAGAGACAGACGCGTTTTTACAGCACTGCGCATTATAACCAATCACACACGATGCGGTTGAGCTTATGAATGCAATGACCAATCAGAGGTGTTCAGATGAGTCATCGTTAAAATGCCGGTGTTTTCTTCACTCACTCGCTGTCTGAATACCTCTTTCTGGCGAATTATCTCGTTTAGTAACAACAAAGTGCAGATGTGTGTATGAATGTAAGTTAAGATATTAATTTCACAGTGTAAACAGCCTCAGTGATTTTAATGGGTGTTTTTGAGAGTGCTTGAACTCTAGACTGTGAAAATGTTCTTTGATAATGTAAATGTTCTTTGCTCTCTTTCTGTACAATGAAAGTGTTATGATTAGTAGCCTAACTTACAATGTTTTTATTCATATTAACTTTCAATGTTCAATTCACATTAAATATAAATCAGTCGTATTAAAAATATGTTATGGCATGACACCCATATCTGTTACTTAAGTAAATAGACAGGTTTTTATGCTTAGTTAATAGACTACATTATTAGGCTACTTTGACCATCGCCCACTATCAACTAGCATAATCTATTAAAGGTGAGAATCAAGATATTTAATGATATAGTTAATGTATTTGGGAATGTCTCGAATAAAAAAGAAAAACTAAATAAAACATAAGTGCTGTTGTGGCTGATGTGTGTCACATGACGACCCCCCCCCCTCACGTGCCCCCTCAAAAATAATGAGTGCATGACACCCCTGCTTGGGTATCTTCTAAATGTCTATTTACCAAATGATTAATACAGTAATAGTTATAAGCGAACTAAAGTGGGTCAAGTGATAATTTGACCTCCTCTTTTAGAACATTTACTACTAGTCTTTCAAAACATTTCATAATATTTGAAGTCAAAGCCACAGGTGTAAAGTCACGATTCTCAACTGGGCAATTTTTCTTAGAAACCAGCATAATTAGGGCCCAAGCCAGAAAGGCACAGGGCCCTATTGATCCCCTAAGGATTATTATTATTTTTTTTTTTATTTTTCTTTCAATCGTCCGGGGGTTTTTGGGGGCTTTAACATACTCAAAAACTCTTGAAAATTGGCACACACGTTGGAATCTGAACCATTAGGAAGCCGCAGAGGCTGGGACCCTGTCTGAAAACTTGATGTATAGCTCACACATACTGTACATGCACGTATTCATATGAATCTCAGTACACATCTCATTGAGCCGAACAACTTTTGCACTGCATGTCATAGGCTCCGCCCAACAGGAAGTTGGCTATTCAGGGCTTTGTAAAAATCTCTGGAATTTGATATACTCCTCTGAGGGTTTCCAACCAATTGCCACCAAACTCGGTGAACTTGCACGATTTGTTTGTGGCGAGGCGATGAAGTTATGGCGAGAAATGAGAAACAAGACGTGTCTAATAACATACACATACATTGTCTGATTTTGATAAAACTTCAGGTTTTTTTTTCTTTGTATGATGCCGATTGCATACATGTGACTATTAGGAGTCAAAGTTATAGCGCCACCAACTGGCAGCAGGAAGTGTGTCATTTTCAAAATGATTTTAATTCAGCATCTTATTTTTACCCGATTTGGTTCAAACTTCTTTAGAATAATGACAAAACACGGCCGATGTAAAACTGGTGAGGGGATATTGATATCTGAACTATTGTAGCCATGGCAATGTGTCAAACTTGAATATTATTTTCTGATGATTTTGCGGCAGATAACATGCTTAGAATTTCTTGAAACACAACACACATGTCAGTAATAATTATAGATAGACACTGGCAAAAGCTCATAAAAGGGCATGGAAGAGGCACTCTATAGCGCCACCTTTTGACAAAACTTGGGGGGTTCGTTTTAGCTACAGTCTCTTTGTAGACTGTACTAAATTACTGAAAGAGTTGTTACCTGTAGCAGAAGAACCGCTTCTCAATATTATTAACTCATCGATGTTTTTAGGTCACGTCCCAAAACCATTCAAGCTGGAGGTTATTAAGCCTCTTATTAAGAAACCACAACTAGATTGTACTGGCTTCGTATCCCGCAAGCTAAACACTTCTACTCAATAAACTGACTTGACACCAGGAAGTCGTAGTTCAGATGATTTACGGAGTAAAATGTGTAAAACTGCAAAACAAAACAAAGATCGTATAAATAACTGTTACATGAAAAGCGTTGCGTCCAATTTTATCTAACATGAGAAAGTTATGCAAAATGATTACACAACATAAATAAATGCTTAATATGAGCTTAAGCAGTTCAAAGATCTTGTACTATACACAGAACTACGCATTTCAAAATCCCGTATTACGAAAACGAATATGTTCATATGTAATCCTTGATATACATGCATAACAACATAAATCAACGATAATCTAACTTTACTTACAGGCAGTGCCTCGTTAAGTGTTGTTAATAGGATGGAATGATGCAACAACAAAACTGCGCTATTATGTGCAGCGCATGGTACACTCTGACCCGGAAACTGAATAATATAAATTCAAGCGGTTAGCATACAAAATGACCAGTAGAGGGAGCCAAAACCCAAACTAAAGCTGGCGGAGCCAGAACACTCCCCGTCTGGTATCTCAAAAATACCATTAATACTGACAGTTACTAGCCTATATAGTCTGGTCAGAAGAAAAGAGGTATACTAATTCGGATATGGGTCTGTGATACACTTTCGTTGTCCCATGCTGAACAGTCTTCACTTCTACTTTTCTCACTAGACCATCTGAACTAGGAATAGCCTTCACCGTTATCCCCATTGGCCACTCATTCCTTTTGACTTGTTTGTCTTTGAGTAGAACAATGTCCCCTTTTTCGATGTTTGGATACTTGTGAAACCATTTGCGATGGCTCTGAAGAGTTCCAAGATACTCTTTCCTCCACCTATTCCAGAATGTTTCTGCTAGGGCTTGTACCCATTTCCACTGGCATTGGAACATGTCCTTCTTACTGAAATCTTCTGGTAAAGTCGGGAGATTACCAGCTTTTTGTGTCGGAAGCATGGAAGGTGTTAGAATGAAGGGACATTCAGGATCTGTGGAGACTGGGACTAGAGGCCGTGCATTAATGATGGCTGTCACTTCAGACATGAATGTCACTAGTACCTCATGGGTAAGCTGTGTGTACCTGTCTTTCAGGAGCATTGAATCCAGGATTCGTCTGGTTATTCCAATCATACGTTTCCAGGCACCACCCATATGAGATGAGTGTGGTGGATTGAACACCCAGGAACATCTTTGCTCAAGGAGATATTCTCTCACTGCTGTTTGTTCGTTCTCACTCATTTTAAGCTCTCTAGAGGCACCAACGAAATTCGTCCCACAGTCGGAGCGCAGTTGCTTGGCCGGACCTCTGATAGAAAAGAATCTCCTGAGAGCATTGATGAGACTTGAAGAAGTCATTGACTCAATCACCTCAATGTGAACTCCTCTGGTACACATGCATGTGAACAACACTGCCCACCTCTTACTATTGGCTTGGCCACCCCTTGTGCGGCGTGTGATCACCTCCCATGGCCCACACACGTCTAAACCAACATAGGAAAAGGGTGGATCCATCTGCAGTCTTTCCGCTGGTAAGTCGGCCATCTGTTGTTCCTCTATTTTTCCTCTTACTTTACGGCAGGTGACACATTTCTGGATGATACTGTTGTAGCGTATTACCACTCAAACCCACTAATATTGTTTGGTTAGTTAGATTTAACAAATATTCTGTAACACCTCAGGAAGCCGAACAGGCCCCTGGTTCAATGGCAACCCTGACACCCGATACATTTACTACCTCCTTTATTACTGAATTTAGGTGAATAAAATCGCTTCCTTGCCCATAAGGAAAATCCACAAGGGAAGGACTTTTCTTTGCTAATTAATTAATAGGAAAACCTTTCTTTGAATGAACACACATGATCCTTCAGGTCATTGGGTATATTATTGTCATCGTTTATTTCGTCTTTGATATTTTTTAGACTATTTTAGGCATGCTTATGAGGGAACCCATTCCTGTCATCCTTTCACTATAAGTAACTCTACCATGTTTAGTATCTATTAATTCGTATTCGGATGATCTAATTGAAGAGTGTATATTGTATGTTTACACCTACACAACATATTAGTGTTCTAAGAGTCTTTAATAATTTTTATCTGAGTTTCATATGCAAATTACCATGCTTTCAAACAAAGGGCCATAAAAATGCCCCAGTATCTCAGAACTCCCACTTGAGATTCCGGACTTCCTCATTGGACAAGCCCATCTTGAGAGGTGGGGATCTTCTCCGACCTTAAAGGACCGGCTTCATGTGACCCGCCCCAGTCGGTGTTTGTTTTAATTCTGCGACGATTTCAAACATGCTTCCGGAAACGCTAAGCTCGTGCCAGGCTTCGGCCTTGTCCTTTCAATTTCAATCAAGATTCTCTGACTCAAAATTGGTTCTTTCTCATCAACCAACTTCAGTCAGATCTTGGGCCTTAAGATTGCATCAGGAATCTATTTTCAGACAGACGAGACTCGCAAGTATCAAACTTAGTCTTATTAATTGATACATTAAGTATCAGTGACACCTTTTTACAAAGGTGTGTTTGAACTAAGAATCTGACGTTTCCCTCAGGTGTAGATCTGCTGAATATGCAAATGGTTCCATAACTCCATATTCTTATTTCTCTTCTCTTTACTGCATTAAGCTTGAACCCTTTCCTATACCACTGTATGTGTGTTTGTGTATGTGTATGTTAGACCAGTTTTATGTGTTTATGTAGGATGTTAGACTAGTTTATGTTTTTATGTAGTATGTTAGACTAGTTAAGTGTTTATGTAGTTAATAAAACTTACTTGTATCACACTTGATGTGTTCATTGTTTACTGATAACCGGAGTCACTGATCATGCTGATTTACGTTACAAACTTATAGAATTTTACAGTAAGAAGGTTATTTCCTTTAACTAGGAAATTAACGTTCTTAGAATTAACAGATAGTTGACACTGAGAGGTCAAATGAATGTTTACAGCGGATCTAAATATTTATAATTATTTATAACTAGTTATGATTAATTATTCATATTTCCTCATGAGCTGATTCGTTACACTGTTAATGCATCTCTTAGCTCCAATTATCCAAAAGCCATTGTACCTTATGCTGCCCTCAGTCAGATGTCTGCCCTGATGCTGCACACGTTCATGGAAATGTCTGACCAGTAGGGTTGTGATGTGATGGTGAGCTGGGAGGATGAGGGGGTTTAGTTCTTTATCTCCTAGCTCTGCTTGCCTGATGCGGCCGCCAACTCTTAGCAGCCCATTGCTATCAATGACTGGATTCAGCTTTAAAAGTGAAATATGTGAGGGAATTTCACCTGTGGAAGTGATGCATTTCAGCTCCTCCTGATACACTTCGTGTTGTACACTCTTGATAATTATTTCCTCTGCCTTCAGAAGATCGCTTACAGCTAGGCCCTTTGAGCACAAGTGCCAACCAGTGCACCGACTATCATCCCTTGGTTTACTGAAACAACAGACAACGTGATGCAGTCGAGCCACGGCTCTGACGACTGTGGTCCACTTTGAGAATCGTTCAAATCTTCTAGTACTTAACTGATCCACTTTGATGTGGGTAGAGAAGACATGAACCTCTGAGCGAATTTCAACATCTTCCTCTGGGTCAACAAGGTCGTATGAGTGTGGGCACTCGAAAAGCTGCTCTGCTGACTGGTGCAAAAATGAAGGTCCTGTGAGCCAGTTTGTGGTCTCAAGCTTGGCAGATGAAACAGAACGAGAGCCGTGATCGGCAGGATTTTGCTCAGAGGACACGTACTTCCATTGTTCAGGCTGAGTAGATTGTCTGATGCGATGCACTCTGTTGCACACATATACATGAAATCTTCTGGACTCGTTATAGATGTAACCTAACACTACTTTACTATCTGTATAGAACCTTATTCTGTCAGGTTTTAGATTAATCTCATCTGTGATGAGTTCAGACATTTCGACAGCTAGGACTGAAGCACGTAATTCTAGCCTAGGTACTGAGAGATTAGACTTTGGGGCCAACCTAGCTTTGCCAAGGATAAAGCCAACCTCTGTATTACCTTTTTGATCAGAGGTTCTCAAGTATGCTACAGCTGAGATAGCTTTCATGGAGGCATCTGAGAAGACACATATTTCAGTGTGTTTGGCTTCAGAAAGAGGAATGATTACATACATTCGTGGAATGCTCATATTTCTCAAGTCTTGCAGTGAACCACACCACCGCGTCCACTCGTCATGTCTGTTCTCAGGTAGTGGTGTGTCCCACTCTTGTGTTTCCAATGAGAGTTCTCTTAAAAGTAGACGTCCCTGAATTGTGATTGGTGCCAGGAATCCATAAGGATCGAAAAAGCTATTCACTGTTGAAAGCACTCCTCTTCGCGTGTATGGCTTTTCAGTGTTAGGCACCTGGAAGGTGAACGTGTCTGACATTAGATTCCACTGTACCCCTAAACTTCTCTGCTCAGGTAAGTCGTCCATGGAGAGATCAAGATATTTGATATCCTTTGCCAAGTCTTCATTCGGAAAGGCATCCATTACTTTGGCTCTGTTTGCCGCAATTTTATGTAGTCTGAGGTTTGAGACTGCAAGTGCCTCCCGTGTCCTTTTGAGTACATCAATTGCCTCCTCCTCTGTAGGAAACGACTTCAAGGCGTCATCTACATAAAAATTTTGTTCAATGAATTTCCTTACATCACTGACGTATTCCTTTCTCTGGCAGCTCTACGTGTTCCATAAATGGCCACTGCTGGCGAAGGTTTGTTGCCAAATACGTGAACTCGCATCCTGTAGTCCACGACCTCCTTAGTCGGATCGTTATCACGATGCCATAGAAAGCGCAAAACATCACAGCAGTCCTCCCGAACCAAGAAGCAGTGAAACATCTGGCCATCTTGTAAAGGAGGTGCTAGCTCTGCATGGTTATTGTCGAGTATTCTCTGCATGAATTCTGTAAAATCCTCTCTCATCTTTGGCCGTTTATCAAGGTTGCGACGTAGAGACATGAAACGTTTAACAGCGTACACTCTGTTGTTGGGCAAGCGTCTCCTTGACTCACGAAATGGTAGTGGTGCCACCCAGCTGTAACTTGAGTCCTTGGAGAATTCCTTTTCCATTATGTCCAGGAATATTTCGTCCTCAATTGAAGGTGCAAATTTATTGTCATCCTCGGTCTGCTGAAAGACTGAGTGAATTCTGCAGCTGGATAAGCCTGATGGTTTTTGTAACTGGGCTTTCTCATTAAACTTCTCCTTCAGTACAATGTGATTATCGCATGGACTGAAATAGCTTGGTCTGCCATTCTCTAAGATGTGTGTTCTCATGCAGTTCACTGGAGAGGACTTGTGACACTTCCCTAGACACACGTTTACCACAACCCAGCCGAGGTCCAATTTTTGTGCATACGGCGCATCATGAGGACCGTTGAGTTGTCTGCAAACTTTAGGCGCTCTTATTATGTCTCTTCCAAGCAGGAGCAGTATTTCAGCATTTGAATCAATAGGTGGTATCTTGTCTGCTATTACTTTTAAATGACTATGATGCAGAGCGGCAGCAGCAGTTGGTATTTCGTCTCTGTTGTCTGGCATACTATTGCATTTGATAAGAGTAGGAAGTGAAAAACTAATCTCACCATCTGCAGACTCAATGATGAACCCTTGTGCTCTTCTACCAAATGCTTCAATGACTCCAGCACATGTTTTCAATGTATATAAAGCACAGGTCCCTTGAACATTGAACATGTCGAAAAACTCTGACCTCGCCAGAGATCTGTTGCTCTGCTCGTCTATGATGGCGTAAATCCGTTTGCTTTTGTCGGGGCTTCCAGCAGGATAAACATTTATAAGACATATTTTAGCGCATGACTTCTCACTAAACCCTTTGCCACAGACCTTGGTGCATTTTGATGACACGTCACCACCACAGGACTCTTCACTCTTCCCGACGTGCTGTAAAGGAGGTATAGAATCAGAACGCCATGGTGATGGGCCTGGGTGGAGAGCAGCCAGGTGTTTGTCACTCTCGCACTCAGAGCATTCGATTGACACATCACAATTCTTAGCGATGTGTTTGTTCGATGAGCAGCATCTATAACAGACGGACAGCTCCTTTAGAATCTTCATCTTTTCCTCTAGTGGTTTCTCTCTAAAGCCTCTGCATTTCTTGAGAGGATGAGGCTTACGATGTATTGGACAATGTTTATCAATCTCATCGGCTCCTCTCTGAAAACTCTTGACATGAGACAGATTAGAGGAGGTCATCACATCCATCTTATGGACTGAGACAGGTCTCTGAACATGGGTGTGGCTTTCACTATACCTGTTTTTTCCACCAGAGGCTATGGTGAGCGAAGAAAGATTGAAGCTCGGATCGTTGCGTGCTCTTGCTTCTGTACACACAAACTTAACAAAAAAGGAGAATGGAGGAAAAGGAACCCATATGTGTATTTATAATGCGAACCCTGCATCATCCACTTTTCCTGTAATCCAAAGGGCAACTTATGCACAATTGGGTTAACACCTCTGGACGTATCTAGATACGTGAGCCCAGGTAGATCACCCCCACTCTTAGCTGCTTCTATCTCTAAAAGCAGGTCTCCTAGTTCTGAGTTTATGGTGGTCTTTAGCTGATATCTTTGGAAAAGTCTCTATTTTCGTGAAAAGGGCTTTCTCAATAGCTTCTGGAGATCCGTAGGTCGTATCTAGCCTATCCCAGATCAATTCCAGACCAGCAGGTAAATTTCTTACATTTACAGATTTAATGCGACGGGCATGATCTGCTGACTCTCTCCCTAACCACCTAATTAATATATCAAATTCCTCACCTGCTGAAAGATCAAGGTTTTTGATGGCATTGAGAAATTATGATTTCCAAGCAAGATCATTTTCGGGACGGTCGTCAAATTTGTTAAGCCCCGATGTCACCAGCTGATTTCGTGCTAAGAACTTCGCTAAGTCTTGTGTGACCGCATCATGCGCAGAATGATGAGTTGGATGACATATGTTTCATCCAGAATGGGGCATTGGAGCAGCTGGACTCTTAGAATGGCGTGTGAAGCCATGTGATGACTGAGGAACAGGAGGTTTGCACTGCTCTCCTTTCTCACTGCCACCGTATTCACTAGCGTTCCAAGAGGACAGAACATGATAGACTGGTGAAGAAAGCTTTCTCCCTTTATTATCCTCTATATCTTGTGCTAATTCAGGCTTTGAATTCTCTTTGGTTGCTACAGTGTCACTAGGTTCACTGTGTTGTTTTACATACTCTTCAGTATGTTGCATAGGACTTTGCTGTGGAAGGTGGATAGATGAACTATGATGTGACTTTTTCATTTCTAGATCCGCGACAGCAGCTTCCATGACTGCCGCTTCCGCCATTGCAGCTTCCGCCTCTCTCTCCTTCTCGATTACATCCAATGTTGCTTCAAAGCGAGCTTTCTCTATTTTAATGTCCATTTCTCTCTTCGCAAATAAGGCTCTTGCCTGTGCAGCTTCTGCCTTCGCTCTTTCCACTGTTGCTGCCATACTGACCGTGGACTTGCTGGAAGACACAGAGCGTTGTGATAGCGCTGACTGACTTTTGTCATCTTCCATGACTGCCGCTGTTGTGTTAGCCTCTATGCCGTGGACAACAACGTGGTTGCTTTCTGCTTCCGTGATATACAACTCTCGTAAGAAGCTTGCCTTTTTACTGTACTGGCTTCGTATCCAGCAAGCTGAACACTTCTACTCAATAAACTGACTTGACACCAGGAAGTCGTAGTTCAGATGATTTACTGAGTAAAATGTGTAAAACTGCAAAACAAAACAAAGATCGTATAAATAACTGTTACATGAAAAGCGTTGCGTCCAATTTTATCTAACATGAGATAATTATGCAAAATGATTACACAACATAAATAAATGCTTAATATGAGCTTAAGCGGTTCAAAGATCTTGTACTATACACAGAACTACTTATTTCACAATCACGTATTATGAAAATTAATATTTCCATATGTAATCCTTGATATACATGCATAACAACATAAATCAACGATAATCTAACTTTACTTACAGGCAGTGCCTCGTTAAGTGTTGTTAATACGATGGAATGATGCAACAACAAAACTGCGCTATTATGTGCAGCGCACAGTACCCTCTGACCCGGAAGCTGAATAATATAAATTCAAGCGGTAGCATACAAAATGACCAGTAGAGGGAGCCAAAACCCAAACTAAAGCTGGCAGAGCCAGAACATAGATCCTAGTGAACTGGCAAATTACAGACCCATCTCAAATCTTCCTTTTATGTCTAAAATTTTAGAAAAAGTTGTTTCTGCTCAATTGTGCTCCTTCCTGAAAAAAAAGTATCTGTAGAAGATTTTCAGGTTTCAGGCCCCACCATAGCACAGAAACTGCACTTGTTAAAATTACAAATGACTTGCTTCTTGTGTCTTAGTGCTGCGTTCAATACTATAGATCATGACATACTCATAGATCGATTACAAAACTATACAGGTATTCAAGGGCAGGCTTTAAGATGGTTTAGATCCTACCTGTCCGATCGCTACCACTTTGTTCATTTAAATGGGGAGCCATCTCAATTATCACCAGTAAAATATGGAGTGCCACAAGGATCTGTCCTAGGTGCTCTGCTATTTTCGATATACATGTTGCCACTTGGTAATATAATTAGAAAATACGGAATTAGTTTCCACTGTTATACCGATGATACTCAACTATATATCTCAACCAGACCAGACGAAGCTTCTAAATTATCTAAGCTAACAAAGTGTTTTAAAAATTTAAAAGATTGGATGACCAATAAATTTCTCCTATTAAATTCGGATAAGACAGAGATATTACTTATTGGACAAAGACAGTACAGCGAATCTCGTGGATTACAATTTGCAACTAGACAGATGTACTATTACTTCCTCCTCTAGTCAAAAATGTGGGTGTTATATTAGATAGCAACTTGTTTTTTGAAAATCATATTTCCATGTTACAAAAACAGCATTCTTCTATCTTAGAAACATTGCCAAGTTATGAAATATTTTATCTGTTTCTGATGCAGAAAAGCTTGTTCATGCATTCATGACCTCTAGACTTGACTATTGTAATGCACTGCTAGCTGGTTGTCCTGCAGCTTCAATAAACAAGCTACAGGTATTCCAAAATGCAGCGGCTAGAGTCCTACCAGGTCAAGAAAAGATGATCAATTACCCAATTTTTACATCCCTCTCTCTGCACTGGCTACCTATTACGTTCAGTATCAGTTACAAAATATTATTACTTATAAGGCCCTTAATGGGTTAGCTCCGGCATACCTAACTAGTCTTCTACCACGCTACAATCCATCACGCTCCCTAAGGTCGCAAAACTCTGGACTTTTGGTAGTACCTAGGATAGCAAAGTACACTAAAGGAGGTAGAGCATTTTCGCATTCAGCTCGCAAACTCTGGAATAGCTTTCCTGATAACGTTTGGGGTTCAGACACTCTCCATGTTTAAATCTAGAATAAAGACACATCTATTTGTCCAATCATTCAAATAATGCATCTCATAATTTTTTTACTGCAGTTATATCTGATCAAATTATTATTTTTTAGTTTGGGTTAAACAAATCAATTTAGCTGGTTGGAACAGCAGCTACGCTAATTATGTTTCTATTTGTTTCTCTTTTTTTTTGCCACGGGATGTAACTAGGATTACACAAGCTTTCGTCTGGATCCAGAACACCTGAGAAGAGATGATGCCAACCCCTCAGAGGACCTCAGATGATGCCAACCCTGAAACAACATAGAGAACTACCACATTTTGCAATAAGTTTGATTGCATCATATAATAATAATTGCTGTTAATAGTGTTCATCGTCTGTTTTATTACATCTTAAATTGATTTTTCCGTACATTTCTGCCATATGTACATTAACTGACAGTCACACTGATAAGCTACCACTAAATATTGTAGAATCTTAATTTGCTGTAAAGTTTCTTTGCAATGATTTGTATGGTGAAAAATGCTGTACAAATAAACTTGACTTGACCATTTAGCGCCCAAACTCTGGAATAACCTACCTAACATTGTTTGGGAGGCAGACAAACTCTTGCAGTTTAAATCTAGATTAAAAACCCATCTTTTTAACCTGGTTTACACATAACACACTAACAGATTTCTAATATTCAAATTCGTTAAAGGATTTTTAGGCTGCATTAATTAGGTCAACCAACACTTGGAACACTTCTCATAACACCCGATGTGCTTGCTACATTGTTAGAAGAATGGCATCTACGCTAATATTAGTCGGTTTCTTTTTTTATTTCGAGGTCACCGTAGCCACCAGATCCAGTCTGTATCCAGAGCAGATGGTCACTGCAGTCACCCGGATTCCAGTACGTATCCATCCCAGATGGTGGATCAGCACATAGAGACGACCTCAACCGCCCTGAACGTCAGCGGAGATCAGGACAACTAGATGAGCCCCAGATACAGATCCTCTGTGAAGACCTTGTCTCAGACGACCACCTGGACAAGACCACAGGAGCCAGTTGAGTGCTCTGCACAATGTGACTTTGATGCAGCCTGGAATTGAGCTGCTGGTTTGTCTGGTCAGAGGAGAACTGTCCCCCCCCGACTGAGCCTGGTTTCTCCCAAGTTTTTTTCTCCATTCTGTCACAGATAGAGTTTTGGTTCCTTGCCGCTGTCGCCTCTGGCTTGCTTAGTTGGGGCCACTTCATTTCCAGCGATATCGTTGATTTGATTGCAAAGATACTATTTAAACTGTACTGAGCTGTATGTTGACATCACTGAATTCAATGATTAACTGCTTTTAACTGAAAATTGAGTGTTTACTATCGTCCTTTTGCATTATTGACACACTATTCTCCAAATTAATGCTGTACAGTTGCTTTGACAAAATCTGTATTGTTAAAAGCGCTATATAAATAAAGTGACTTGACTTGACCGTCACCAACTATACAACTTTCTAATTTACAGTCATTATCTACGACCCACAGGAAGTCGGCTATATTGATTTGAATATGGATTTTTGGAAAAATATGGCTGTGGAATTTTGCATACTTACTATACACAAGAGAATTATATTATACACACCAAACTTTGTCTACATGACGTCAAAACATTGAGGAACTTATATTGCGGATGGATTTTGGATCGCTTGAACGGTTTTGCCGTGGTGCAAAACAACGCTCTATGGATAACAGAAAATTAAAAAACTATAAGACATCTGATCTCACTCTGCCACTCTGCCTCTGTGTGAGGAAGGGGGGAGGTGGGTGCTGGGTGAGTGGGGTGTGTGTTAGGAGTGGGGTTTATAGTAAGGGGTGGGGTGTAGAGAGAATAGTTAGAGAGAGAGCTTTAAATCTCTTAATCACCAGGAGAATTGTTGTTGTTTTTTTCCAACAGTTCAGCTCACAGATGAAGACTAAGCTGTAATTAAGGCAAAAATATTTCACAAATATTATAGATCAATAAAATAGTTAAAAAATGCTTATAAATCATAAGGTTTTGGTAACACTTTAAAATAAAGTCTAATTTGTTAACATTAGTAAATGCATTAACTAACATGAACTAACAAAGAACAATATATTTTTACAGCATTTATTAAACTTTGTTAATGTTAGTTAATAAAAAAAACTGCTCATTGTTAATTCACAGTGCTTAACTAATATTCATAGATAAAGAGTGGGGGTGAGTAAGGGGGTGAGAGAGAGAAGAGAGAGAGAAGAGAGCGACTTTTAAACATCTCTTTTAAATCCCATAAACAAAATAAATGATCAGTAATTTTTTGTTGTTGTTTTTTTTTTCCATTACAGCTTAAGAAATCTCTTAGGCCTTATCCTTTTCTGTCAGTTTTAGGGACAATAAAATCCTAGAACCATTTAATTTGTAGGGCACTGACAACATAATTTGGTAACACTTTATAATAACTGCATGCTATGAATCATTAGGTAAGCATTAGTAAATTGTCAGTTCATCCTTTCTAAAGCATTGTCAAAAAACATTAATAGTCTTTAGTAAGCAGTTTATAAATACAGTTATAAATGCCTTTTTATTGATTTATAAGCATATCTATTACAAATGAGATTTAAAGGCTCAGTTATCTTCTTAACAGAAAAAATAAACAAACACAACATAACTCACATAACTCAGAAATATTTATTTCAAGATGCAAAAAAAAGAAACTGTACACTTTATTATTTTTTTCTATGAAATTGCAGAGGTTTATTTTTCTTTTTTTTTAATCAAGTGAACAGTTGTACAGTTTCATTTTTTCAATCTTGAAAAAATATTTTTGTGTTCTGTATCCCTCTGTGTTGTGTTTGATTAACTTTTCTGTTTGGAAGATTAATGAGATTTTATATCTCCTTTTTAAATGCTTTACAAGGTATGAACAATCCTCTCTTTAGATGAGCTCACAAAAATAGATTGCTGGCAATTTCTAAATGTTTTATAACTACCTGACCTTATCATGAATTACAGCAGGAATGTGTTAATAAAGTATTTATTAACACACTGAGCAAATATTATCATGTGTTTAAATAAGATTTATAAATGTACATTTAAATAGTTTATTAATCATTTACATACACTTTCTAAATGATCATATGAACTCCTAAATAACTGGTTTGTAAATAACGTAATTTAGAAACGATAAATTGATCATTAATAAAGTATGAAAATACAATTATTAAACATTATATGCTCAAGAACAAAACATTTATAACTGTTTTATAAACTGCTTACTAGTGCCTTTAAATGTTGGAACAATGCTTCATAAAGGATGAATTGACTATTTACTAATGCTTAACTAATGATTTATAGTGTGCAGTTATTATAAAGTGTTACCAATTTTTTTAATGTTTAAGTTTTGAATATTAACTGACATTAATACATGCTATATAATTATTGTTCTTTAATAAGATTTTAATGTTAATAACTTAAACCTTATTGTAAGTGTTCCTAAAGTTTTAATTTTTGTGTCTTTTTGTTATTGGTTTCACAGCGTAGAGTTGCTTTGGAGCTGAACCGGCGTATGCCGTATCCCTTAAAACCAGACTGCCAGAGGGTTACTGTAAATGCATGTGCCTGCTGTGCACCGTTCTCCTGATGCCTCCGGGATGGCGTTTGCACTGACGGCTTGGGCCGGCCATTGCTGCTTGCAGCTATATTTATAGTTGTTTTTTCCACAAGGAAGGAATGCTATGCAAATCTAAAGATCTCTGAAAGATAATGCTGGGGTAAGTTCATTGGCTAAATCAGCCATTTGTTCCAAAGGTGACTAAAAATAAATAAGCCATTGCTGCTTGCAGCTATATTTATATTTGTTTTTTTTCCACAAGAAGGAATGCTATCAATCTAAGGATCTCTGAAGATAATGCTGGGGTAAGCTCATTGGCTAAATCAGTCATTTGTTCCAAAGGTGACAAAAAAAATAATTCAGATAATTTGCTCTTTGCTGATCGTTACTAGTTATAAGCCTTTTCTGGAGGGTTCCATATTGGTTACTACTTTCATAGCATTCCATAATTTCCTGGAATCCCTAGAGTTAAAAAAAAATTTCTATAATGTATCTATGTTTTCCCCTGACCCCTTCAACAGAGTATTTAATTCCTTTTGAACTCATTTTAATTCAATTTGATCTTGATTTATAAAAGCTAACTTCTTCCTATTTAAGCACTCCTTAATATCCTTTGTTATATAACATTTGTTATTAGGAAATATAGTTACAGTTTTCTTCTCAACAACTGTGTCCACACAAAAATTTATATATTCTGTTATTGTCTCTGTGGCATCCTCAATATCCATTTCATGAAACAGATCCCAGTTTGTGCAAGCAAAGCAGCCCTTTAAAGTTCCAATGCTGTCATCAATCCAAACGGATACAGTCTTCGTCTGTGGCTTTATTCTTTTTAAAAGTGTTCTAAGAATCAAGTGAATCGTATTATGATCGCAGTTCGACAAAGGGGGTTTAGGCTTAGCCACATATGCATCCTTCACATTCCCATAACATTTGTCTAGGATCTTATTTCTTCAGGTATCACCTTTTATATACTATTCATACCCTGGAAGTGAGAGAAAAAAAATGGGGGGTTTCCCCCCCCGCCCCCCCCCCCCCCCCCACCAATCTGCCATGAGTAAAATCCCCAGGGAACACTTTATAATAACTTTCATCATAAATCCTTAACAAACAGTATATAATTGTAAACTAATCCTTCCTTCATAGATATCACAAATCTAGAAATATTAGATAATGTGCTTTGTTACAGGGATCGTTCCTCCTACCAAACATGAATGTGATGTATTATTTGATTACCCCCCAGGGCATTCCAGATGTGGTGACAACATGGCCTTTCGAACCGCTTTAGTTCCAGAACTAAATGTACATTACTAAAGTACTGGGACGATTTTGCGCAAACTATTTCCCCAGTACCATTTAAAGGGTTGTATTCGCACCGAGAGTGTACGTAAGACGGTCGACACACAGTGACGTCATTTGTGCGTGGCGTTCAACAACAGAAATGAAGAAGAACAACATTAACAACAGGAGAATTGAGGATGCTGTGATCGGAGCTGTGTTTTTGTTGTCTCGCGGGTTTCACAATAATGGACATGAAATGTCGACGTACTGTATATGTAAAGCGATTGAAAGAACGGGAAGGAGGACTAAGAATCTCCAACGACTACTGGCAGTGCTACATTTGCTACAAGTGCCTGCACTTTAGCATCCGTCCATCTATCGCTGTTCTCCATACTTGTGAAATAAGTTGACACAATGTTTACAGTATGTTTACACAGCGTTTTAAAACATGGCGGGTGAGGGCGTTTTCATACACTTTTGGCCAATCAATGTCTACTTACATCACGATTAGTACCATTTGTGCTGGTTAGACCCTGCTCCGGAGTAGGAGCTAATTTGGTTCTTGAAAAAGGCAGTCTGGTACTAAAATCGCTCCCAGTTCTGGTGGTGTGAACACGCCGAAAAGTGGGTAGTTCCTCAATTAGTTCTGGTACTATGAAAAGGGTCCTGCGGTGCGAAAGGCCCTAATAGGGGCGATTTTAGTACCGGACTGCCTTTTTCGGTTCTTTGTTTCCGTTGTTGAACGGCGCGCACAAATGACGACGCTGTCGACCGGCTTACGCCACTTCCTAGTACACACTGTCGGTGTCACGGAAAACGAGGCTGGATTCAGGTGCGGGTTCAAACAGGTGCTTTATTGTACAGAGATTATCACCACGGGCAATGAGCGCCTTCGCGGACAGTTCTTGTGGACGTAAAGACATGAAACGATTGGTCTGTGCAAGAAACTAAACATTATTTATACGGTTTTTCCTTGCTGCCTGCAATAATGGTCTGACTGTCCTGAGCGCGTTCTCACCGCTCGCCTGACACTCGACAGTTAGCATTGCCATGCAATATATGACTGACAGACTGCAACGGTTTGAGTTAAAAATCTTCGTTTGTGTTCTACTGAAGAAACAAAGTCACCTACATCTTGGATGCCCTGGGGATAATATAGTATTATAATATAATGCCATGCAGATAAACATCACATTTTCTTGTTTGGGTGAACTATCCCTTTAATTTTACTACACCTTAAGTATTAAACATTACCAAATTATTTTTTTTTTGTTTAAAAAAAACATTTTAACTCCAAAAAAATTAATTAATGTAAATTGAAATGCAATACAAGTGTCATTAAACTTCAGTTCACATATTAGCTAATGCTCATTTTTACATTTACAAATGTTGTGAAAATATAGCTTAATTATTAATTTTAAGCACTTCACAAACTATTCATGTTAATATATTCATTAACTCATAATCACAGTCTGTAAAGGTCATATTATTTGTTGTTTAAGACTTCCTATTTGCACATCTAAATCATTTATTAATCATTTGTTAATGTTTTTGCAGTACCCAGTCTAAAGTGGAAACTATTTAGCAATTGTTAATGTTTATAAACATTTACTAATCATTAGTAATTTCATGAGCAGTCATTTTGATGGCAGAAAGTGTCCCAAATGACCGGAATTATTTTCAAATTTTTACAAATAATTTATTAATCATTTGTTCATGTTTTTGCAGTACCCAATCTAAAGTTGAGACTATTCATCATTTGTAAATGTTTATAAACATTTAAAAACATTTTGGCACTGGACTTTTAGCTACTTTAACAACGTTTGTGGGTGGCTGGTTAAGTTTAGCTTAATGCTTGGTAGAGACATTACACACATTGTAATTTGGGTGCAAAACATGTTTTTATTGCCTCAATATTTATATTAGTATACTATTGTGAATCATTAAACAGAATATTCCTTGAATCATACGTTAACAGGAGGGGGGGATAATTTTCAAGAAAATACTTAATTTATCATTTATCAAAAAAAAATGCAATTTAACCAGATTGAATCATATTCCCTTATAGTAATCAAATTGTATCCTATGTATCCTATCCCTGTACACTGTTGACCACTTACCCAACCCTTAAACCAACCCATACACCAAACCCGTCCCTAACCTTAGCTGTATCACACCTCAACAGCAGCAAAAGAGTTGTGCATTTAACAAAAGCTTTTAATCATTGTATAACATCTGTTAAAATCATTTGTAGATTTTCAAGATGTGCATGATCATATGAATTAGAAGTTTAATGACATTTGTAAGCATTATAATTTACATGAAATGTTAATTATTAGGTAATGTTTAATACATTTATTAGTAAACATTAACAAGCACATTATTTCACGTTTCTAGATATGTGAATATATATATTAATGATTCGTTAAACATTACATAATGTTTGTTAATGATTTATTAATGAAAGATAAAGTAAATCTTAAGTATATAAAGTACTAAATCGAAGTATCCTACTTATCCCCCATTTTATAATTAAAATTAATAATACTAACCCTTAAGTATTATTATTGAGTTGTTTGTTTGTTTGGTTGTTGTTACTCTGTAGTTTGATCACTGAAAATTGTATCTGTTCTTGTAAATGTTAACGCAAGTGTGAACACCCTTATCAACTATTTGATAAGGTAGGCTGTTTAAAAATGACTTAAACACTGCTAGTGTGCTAAAAATCGATTTAGAGGAATGCTCCAGGACAGGATTAAGCATTAGCCAACTGAAACAGTGAAAAATACAACACGAAAAGAAAAGGCTGAGCACAGCTGCGAGCTCCTCTTACAAACGTAGCATTCAAAACAGAAGCACAATGCTGTTATTCACGCGATAGCAGCAGCAGTGTTTGAAGAATGACGCTGGGTTGAATACCATGTTTGACTTTAATGATAAATAAACATATATGATTGAAAATGACATTAAAATCAACTCAACCCTGTCTAATGTGTTTGCTCGCTGTCTCGTGATCAAGAATGCCATTTCGATGCGTGTTATTGTTTATAGTTTAAAGTAGATGCGTTACCTTTCCAGTGCTGAATATCCTCTGTAATAAAATCTAGGTTGCAGTTTTCACATTTTGCCATGAAGATGATAAATGCGTTGTTTATTCAAGGCCTTTTCGGATGTCCGTTTCTCCATAACGGCTTTCAGTTAAAAATACAATGTAATCCACGGGAATATAGGCTAATGCAGATCATCGAGCGTTTCTATAAACTGACTATCAATGAAAAAGAATCATAGCACTCCTGATACATTATGCCCACTTCCTAGCGGACCGTAGAAACAGCTATTTGCAGTAACTGAGCTGGAAGCAGTGAAATGCGTCTGAGAATGATGAGCAGAAAGACGTCCTGTAGGTGGCAGCTCTCCATAGTTCGTGAATCAGCAGAAAATAGAAATAAATAGAGGTTTGGAAAACGTCAGGGGTGAGTAATTGATGACAGAATTTTCATTTTTGGTAAACTATCCCTTTATTATGTTATTATTATTACTTGCCATGCCCCGTTAAAACCTGAAATATATGGTTTATTTAAACTACAAAGGCAAATCATGAATTATAATTATTGTGACAGATGGGAAAGGGAATTTGCAGTCAATTTGCAATTCATTTTATTTTGAGAAAAGATTTAAAAGAGGTCTTGTAACTAGCACTCTAAATTACTTGCCACTGCATTTGCATAACCACAGCTATTGCTCAGTGAGCAACACAACACTCAGTCACCAAAAATGCAAGCTTAGCACAATGCATGGTAACCACAAAAACTTCAACATAACAGGAGAAAATTTTTTTAAACTGTTAAATTCAAACATTGAACTAAACATTATTAACAAACTATTTTGTTCCACAACACAAATGGATTGAGTTGAACTTCAGTTTACATATGTAAGTGGATTGAACACAATAAAATTAAGTAGTGACTTTAGCTCATTTTAATGAAGTAAATTATACAAGCAGCTAAAATCAGTTTTTACAGTGATACTTTCAAGTCTTCCTGGGAAGTTCATATTTAGGAGTTAGGAAGCAATAGTTACAGCATCAGTGCATTCAAATCACTTTGGTCAGATGAAGATGGTGATGTATCCTTTCTACAAACATTACAGCAATGATTATTACAAAATGATGAATAAAGTATTTGTATCGGGTGTTTTTCCTTTTTTGTTTTTATTTAATTTATGAAGGTGCTGTAAATAGATGGTGCTGTAATGATAGGCATATTGTACATGCAACTTGCTAGCTTTATTTTTAAATGAAAAAAGTCATTTATTTTAACAAATTCTAATCAATAAGTCATCAAGTCACATTTATTTATAGCGAGTACAATACATACTGTTTCAACGGCATATTTGTCATAAAGAACATACTCATAATTGGGTCCTTTTTTTCACTCCTCCAGTTTCTGAGCATAAGTCATCATATTTTGAAAGTAAACTTCTGTTGATTGGGAATATTACATTCCCCTTTGCGAAAAACTCACGAATGTTTGCCACATGATTTTGCAAAAACAAAATGTTTATGTAATGTTGAGGAAAGTTAAATATTGCACAGAGATATGTAACATAACATCAAGTACATAATTATCCATAACTTTTAAGGGAAGACTGATTTTTTTTTTATCCAACAATTATCCAATAATCTTTATTTACAACTTAGAATGTTATTTTTTTTTGTGTGTGTTATTACAGTTTTTCTGAATTGCTAAAACACAATTCTTGAAACCATCACTAATTTTCTCAAAACATTAAACACAAATCCAAATACTCAAACAAAATTTACGAAACCTCTGACTCTTCTATCAAAATCAAACAATCACTGCAAAACCATTTCACCTGTACTCAAAATCAAACAAAGCTTTCAAATCACACACACATTAGTCAATAATATCATTGATCATTCATTAGACACTATATCAAGAAGTGAAGAACACAGTGTCCAGTGCATGTATAGTTGCACACTGACACACACACAAAAAAACTGTTTACTGTAAACACACACACAAACAAAAGAAATCACACCTAAGTTTGGTGAATCTAATATATATTATATATTTATATCTATATATATATATACCTTTTTAGACTTACCTCATTCCTGTACTCTTGTTTTCTTAAAACTAACCCTAGCTTTTCTAATCTTTTTGTATTCTATTTGTTTTATTTTTATTTATTATACATTTAACAAAAGCAAAAAAGTCCTCTAACACTAGCTTGCTCTATTCTTTTTCTATTTTATCTGTTTTCTTTTTATTATATAATTAAAAAAAAACTTGCTACGTATACTGCATTAAGATAACTGAGATTTGTTATAGCACTTGCATAGCATTGCTCTTTTGTTGATTTTGATTGGCATTATATTGTTCCTCATCGGTAAGTTTGCTTTGGATAAAGCATCTACTAATGACTATGTAAATGTATATATATATTATATATATTATATATATATATATATATATATATATATATATATATAATCTAGAGAATATAAAACACTCAAATTACCTCAACAAAGGGAAAACATATATATATATACAATATATACACGTGCATTAAATGTGTATAAGTAGTATTTATAAAGTTTTAGCTTTTTAGTTTTGGATCTGTTTTTAGTTGTGTTAATACTACAATTGATTGCTTCTGTAATCCTCATTTGTAAGTCGCTTTGGATAAAAACGTCTGCTAAATGCATAAATTATAAAAAAATCATAATACTAAAGAGCCTTTTTTTTTTTTCATTCACGCAGTGAAACTGCAAGGCCATTGGTTCGTGCAGAGCTTAAAAAAACAAACCAATGGCTCGGCAGCAGAGCTTCACAAGCCTATGGCGACAAAGCCCGACAATGCCTTCCAAACCCACCAGAATGGGCGGGGCATCTGGCTATATATAGTAGTGGCCAAAAGTGATGTCCAGAGAGGATATTTCTCAATATTTGCTTTTAATGACCCCACAATATCAAAATATATTGGGAAGAAGAAAAAAACACATTTTATTTTATTTTATTTAATACCAAGGTTTAGTGTTATAATTGTACTTTTTTCATGAAAACACATAAAACGTTGCCTTCAACCTTTACATAAGAACTACAGGATATACCATTAAAAACAAATAAATGCTACAGCAGACCAAACACATACAAGAAGAAGACAAAAGTTAAACCTGGTATATAAACACAGTACTTTCCTTTGTAAAAGAGGGAACAAAAACACTTGTACCTTTTCTGTGAACATTTACTGAATTCTTTGCACTGCATCTGATCTGAATCATGCGGTTTAATTCTATCCCAGAAGTGCATAGTGGATGCAAAACAAGATACTTCACCAGAACCACTGACTTGCTGAATTGCTTAAATTAAACGTTCTAAACCAATCCCTTGCATGCAGCCATGTGTAAATCATTCTCATTTGGATGCTGTACAAATCTAAAGCCCTTACTGATTAAATTCTGCATGACTACAATTAGTGTTGTAGACACAAAATCTTAACAATTTTTTAATATAATGTTTATCACTTTCTACCACCTATCTGAAATACAATTATTCATTAAGATAGAAATGCAGTCACAGAATAACCATATAAAACTAATCAAAGTAGCATTATTATCTGATGTTAAATATGTTTTCTTGAATACCTAAGCTATCAGTTATCAGTGATCTTTATACACACGATTTTATACACAAAGTTATTTTGCAATGACATAATGTCTAGGAGGTTTACACCCCCTTTGTGGCTTACTAGAATAACACACACACACACATATATATATGTCATTTGCACTTATATATTGTTGCTCTTTTGTTAGTTTTGACTGCTTTTATTGTCCTCATTTGCTAGTCGCTTTGGATAAAAGCGTCTGCTAAATGACTAAATAAATAAATAAATAAAAATGCCGCTGTCGTGTTGGAGACAGACAGGATGACGTTTGATGTGTAATTATAAAATTGAAAAACTTCCAATCAAACTTTCTACATTTTACCAACAAGTACTTGCTACCTGGAGCTTTATTTATAAACACAATTTCTCCCCTCAGAGTTTTCTTATCTGGAATAATGCCAATATTTTGTATAGAAATAAATCTTTATTTTTTCACAATTGGTTTAGTAATGGGTTGTTATTAGTGAGTCAGTTATTTAATAATGAAGGGACTTTATTTACATTTGCAGACTTTATCTCAAGATACAAAATACCTATTACATTAAAAGAATTTAAGGTGCTTACTAGGGCCATTCCTGCGGGTGTACATACAGTATGCTGTTTAAAAGCAGTGTATGTACATCCGCACTTTCTGTCTGTCCTCCTAGACCTGAACATACATGTCGGCTCTATCTGTTTCTCGGGGTTAAAGCCTAACAACTATAAAATTAGATTGTTATTTTTGAAAGATATTATTTTTACGCCTTCTGTTATTTTATACTGGAACAATATCTTTAATAATGTAAATTGGACTCAAGTTGGGTCGTTACTTCAAAAATTCCTCCTTACAAATAAGGTTAAGGAAAACTCAAATTAATTCATAGAGCTTATCCTACAAAAAGATTTCTACAAAAATGAAAAAATTATATTGATTTAAAATGCTCTTTTTGTGAATGCTCACTGAAACAATTTATCATTTGTTTTGGTCCTGCCAATATACCCAGCATTTTGGAATAATGTGAAGTTTTTCATTGTTGACAATATTTTAAAAGCATTTTTCTTATCTTATAAAAATGTGATTTTGGGTTATTATATCAAGGATCGCTCTTTAGAGGATGTTGGTTTTATTATAAATTTTATTTTATTTTTATGTAAATTTCACATTCATAATTGCAAGTTTACAAAAGGCAAACCTCTTTTTATGGTGCTTGAAAAAGAGATTAAAATGTTTGTAGATGTGATGTCAAAATCTAAAAATAGTAAAGCAATTAAAACGATTAATATATGCTCCTCCTTTAACATTTTCACATAATATTAAAAAAAAACCAATAATAATAATAATGGTGCTGACCTGCAAAGTATATTTTCTGTATTAAAATTTGCTTTGTAATATCCTATGGAAATGTAAATATATGTATAATATGTATTTGTCTGTAAACTGATGCTTATGTACCCTCTTTTTTTTCTTTCCTTTTCTTTTTCCTTGTTCCTTCTTGTTGAGGCATGTGAAATGTTTTTGTTATATAGTGAGATATGGCACTGTACATGCTACTTGTTGACAATAAAGCATTATAAAAAAATAAAAAAAGACAGACAGGATGACGTCAGCGACGCCTGGCTCCAGACGCTCGTGTCCGCGCAACCGTGAGCGAGCCCGAGAGGAAGGAAACTCTCGCACGCTTGCAAACGGGGTCACGAACTATGACCTTTCACTGGAGTTAAACAATAACAAATAATGTGTAATAAACCCGAGATCAAAAACCGTACGCCCGTCCGTATCACAGGTGAGCAGCTTTTCATTTCTGCATGTCGCACAATGGTTGGTCAAAAAACCCGTTTGCGTGAGGAGTGCAGAGATGCAGGCCGATAGCTGTTCTCGGAGCCCATCGCTGCTGTAAACAATCACGCTTGTGTTTATCTAACGTTAACGACACAAGTCTGGCCGAATATGGTTTAAATGCCTGGCATATTTCACGTTATTCTAAAGCAACTGTTGTATATGTGTATAAATGTAACCGAGTCAATCATTGTGATGTGATTTATACATGTTTTAGGCATTAGCTGGTTAGCCTGAGAGCTAACGTATGAACTCGACCCTTTTACCTTTGCCACCGCGGGTCTCTTCAGTGGGAGGATATTCATACATTTTAGTGGATACTTTTGAGCTGTCGCCTGACTTGACCTGAATATTACTCTCATGAGGAAACACGAATGTTTTCAATATTAATTATTTTAACAGACGTTTAACAAAGGCTTCGGATGTTTGTTTGGTTTTCTTGGCCTTGCGCCAAGGTCTCCATTTTGTTTTGAACACGACTTCCGGGAGAGCTCCGCTCTGAGGCGCTTTATTAACCTCACCGCTAACCTATCAGCGAGTCGCTGAAGGATGACAGACAGCAATGCCAGCCAATCAATGCAAGTCTGTACTGCTTCGTCTGAATTCTGAGACAACTACAAATCTATACAGTGACATTTTTATGGATTTGTTGATTACATAAATGCTAGTAAAACAAGTATACTTTATTTATTAGTACATAAATGGACTCAGAAGGCAATAAAACACAACTTGTTTAAATGTATATGGCCAAATATTAATACATATCTGAAATGCACAAATGAATTCACAAATATTGATTATTGGGGAAAAATGTAAAATTAAGTGATTTCTACGGAAAACCTGGAAATAACAGGAAATTGTAAAATTGTGGTTGTCTGGAAAATACATAAAATGTATAGAGTCAAGGGCATTTTATAGTAAATAGTTATATTAATCAGCTTATATACATTACATATTAACAGTGTTTGGCAAGTTATTTCCAAAATATAATACATTATATATTACTTATTACTTCCTTTTAAAAGTAATTAGTTACATTACAATATAAAATATAAGTTACTAAACAAGCCAAAACAAATTAATTTAAAGCGAAACTGAAAGCAAATGCCTTTGTTCTCATGCAGCCTCTATCTTCTGCGTTCTTACCTCTATCATTCGGCACGAATCCAAATGATTCCATATTCACGATGCATTTGAACCATAGACTGTATAAAAAATGGACGTGGTGTCCGTGACGTCACCTGTAGGTTCCTGAAGAGCGTTTTTGAAGCTCAAAAGTGGGCGGAGCCAGCCGTCGCCATCTTGGCAGTACGACACCGCACGTCACTCCTGGATAATCGAAAATGGGCAAAAAGGCAGGAGCTGGTTGCTGAAGCCACGCCCACCTAGTTCGACGGTGGTGACAGCAGCGGCAATCCACCTGTCACTCAAGTGGCCACGCCCTTAATTATGCAGAACTTTAAGGCTTAATATAATTTAAACGGATGAGTTATAAAAAAATTCTCCCCCCTCACAGTTGTCATGAAGGGCAAAATTATCTATATAGGCCTGGTAAACATGTTTTTTTTTCTGCTGTAAAGTTGGGCATTTTAACATGGGGAGCCTATGGGATTGACTCCCTTTTGCAGCCAGCCTCTAGCGGCCAGTTGACGAATTACAGTTTAAGTCACTTCCGTGTTGGCTTCACGAGAGAGAGCGGGAGGTTGCCGCTTGCTTTTGACATGCTACCTATTCGCCTATTTACTGATTCGAGTAACGCCTTACAAAAGTAATAATATTACAGTAGTATATTACTTTTTGCTGTAACGCAGTAATTTAACGCATTACTAATAAAATGTGGGTAATATTATTATTACTCGTTACAATCTCAGTAATGCACGTTACAACAACATATTTTAACTCAAAATTAAGTGGTGAATTTACCAACACCGCAAAACAGCCCACCAAATTCCGCGTGTAAAATCTGTCTATTTCCGGTTGCGGTATTGCTATGGTTGAGATGTACTGAGACAGATTCTACTTTGTAGAGGGCATACTGCGGGTCGGATAAGTGAAAGAATTCGGCGGAGGAGCGCATACGACAACACAGAAATTAAGTGTACACTAAAAATACATTTGTTTAAGTAAATCCTAGTCTACATAGAAAATTAATCAATACGCGAAATATTTGACTCAAATAATTACAGATTACCAAACTAAGAAAAAGACAATAATGTAACAATGCTCTGAAGCTTTGGTTCATTTTTTGTGTCGTGCTGGCGCTGCAAAAGTTCATGGCAAAGAAAAACCGAGATCACAAGCACACCTCAAATACCATTAAACACATTGCAGTTTCGAAGGATAGTATGAACCAAAAAGTACTGATTATTTTATGTTCCGCTGTCGCTGCGCCGGCTCCTACACAACCCCCTCGCATCGCAAACATTGCAGCTGTTCATGTAGTTCAAAATACAGTCAACTAAATATAGATACACTGGTTAATTAAAATCGCCAAGCACACATTTGTTCATGTGAAGAATGATATTTTCTTTTTCTCGGAAAGCGCGTTAAGTAGCCTACAAAAGCATGGTTTACATACTAAATAGGCAGTGTTGGGCAAGTTACTTCCAAAATAAAATACAGCAATATAACGTCGTCTTCCACATGAAATGGAGCTAAACCATTCAACACACACATTCAGCCTTAATTAACCGTAGTAACACACATCGCTTTCACTTATTGATGTCATCATTCCTTCGGCCGGCAGGCATAGCAGATTCCGCCATCGTCACTGCCAGGGTTGTGTACATACGTGTGGGACGGAGGATCAAAATCTGGTTAGTCATTGACTGGCCGCTAGAGGCTGGCTGCAAAAGGGAATCAATCCCATAGACCCCCCAAATGTTAAAATGCCCAACTTTACAGCAGAAAAAAATGTTTACAGCCTGGTACAAAAAGTGGTTTTGGTCTATATAGGTAATTTTGCCCTTCATGACAACTGTGAGGGGGGTGATTTTTTTCATCCGTTTAAATTATATTAAGCCTTAAAGTTCTGCATAATTAAGGGCGTGGCCACTTGAGTAACTCACTAGACGTGAAACTTAGAAAATGGCTTTAAAGATTTTTATTTGTCCAGAAGAAATTTATTATGGGTAGGACACTGGAAATCTGGCAATTAGATGTTTTAATGAAATGATCTCAAACTTGATTTTTACCACTATTTTGAAGTTATTGTAGGTACTCTGCCTTTGCACTGTCTGCAAAAAGTGAGATGTCACGCCAAGGCAAAAGGCAGTAACTTCCACATTATATACTATATTTGGGTGCTGATCACCATTTACAGAATCATTATAGTAACATCTGTATTAAATCTAGTGATCATTGGCTAGGCTATAACATATAGTAATGTAATAAAAAAAAAAATTCTGACCGTAACAACCAGACAAAAAGTTAAACATGTGACTTGATACCGTTTTGCAACCAAAATTTTTTGCAATGTCGCTACATTCAAGTGCCCCTATTATGCCATTTTGAATATTGCCTTTCATGCTGTGTGTAATGTAGTTGTATGTGAATGTAAACGATCTGCAATGTTGTAAAGCTGAAAGTGCACGATAAATAAAGTTATTGTCTCCCAAAATAAAGAATGGACTCTGAACAACTGAAACAAGTCGTTAGTAATTCGAATCCCACTTCCGATGGCTACACATTTGCATAATTTTTTTAGGGATGCACCGATACCGATACTGGTATCGGTATTGGGCCCGATACTGAGCTTCTGTACTCATACTCGTTAAAATGCCCCGATACCAAACGCAGATACCATACAGCATGTGTTAAGTACCATATTCAGACATTGAAACACCCGACAACAGAACAACAGACAGCAGAAAAGAGTTAACGATGTCTACTACGAAGTATATGTATGCAATGAATATTACATTCAGTATTGACTGTATAGCTGATGTGCGCGAGCTGATAAGCAAAGCACGCTGAGTGGATTGAGTGTGCGGCAGCGCAGATGCGCGATTTTGTCGAGTGAATATACCTTTCTCACATACATCACTGGAAAATTTGTAGTTTGGTCAGTTATGTCAAAAGCAAGTAAGTAAAACAATACACAAGTTACTTAACGAGAGAGAGAGAGAGAGAGAGCGCATTCTGTTTTGTGATCTTTGAATGTTCACTCACTTAGCACACGCATCATTTGGATTAAAACAAGTCCAAGTCGTGGGGAAGTCGTGGCCTAATGGTTAGAGAGTCGGACTCGTAACCCAAAGTTTGTGGGTTCGAGTCTCGTACCGGCAGGGATTGTAGGTGGGGGGAGTGAATGTACAGCGCTCTCTTCCACTTTCAATACCACGACTGAGGTGTCCTTGATCAAGGCACCGAACCCCCAACTGCTCCCCCGGGCGCCGCAGCATAAATGGCTACCCACTGCTCCAGGTGTGTGTTCACTATTGTGTGTGTGTGTGTGTGTGTGTGCCCTTTGGATGGGTTAAATGCAGAGCACTAATTCGGAGTATGGGTCACCATACTTGGCCACATGTCACGTCACTTTCAGGCTGTTTTCATTTCATTTTCATAAATCGTAAAATTATGGAAGCCGTTTCTGCCACTAAATAAAAAAATATAATTCTGTAAGTCATAATTTTGAGAAAGTATCTCGTTATAATGAGAACTTCTCGTAATACTGACTTCGGTTTTTCTCGTTATAATGACTTATTTTCTCATAATAATAACTTAGTTTCTCGTAATAAAGAGAAACTTTCTCTCGAATAATGACTTAGTATCCTCTAATAAAATGCGAAACTTTCTCATACTACTGATTAACCTAATAAAAAAAAAAAATAAATAAATAAATAAAAAAGACTTACTCTGCGCCTGCGGAACGCAAGAGTGACAGCACGCTCGCGCCATCTGTTGGTCAAAGCCATGCAAGAACACCGCTAACATTGCTTTGTTCTGTAATATAAAGTGTATAATGCTATAGTCTGTCATCAAATAACGATTTCAGATAAATTATCTGCATGTAGTCTTTTGTGTACTAGTTACTATGCCAGATAGTTATGGCTTCAAACATCCCAGACCAATATTTCAGTTTAGAAATCCAGGCAGTTTAGACGAAATAAGCCCTTGACACATATAACTTAATTTATAGATGTGTTTCGATGATTTATTAGTTTTTTACTGTCCCTTTCAATGCAATCCATTGCATGTTACGGTGTTCCTACAAGGCTTTGACCAACAGATGCCGCTAGCGTGCTGTCACTCTTGCGTTCCGCAGTAAGTCTTTTTTTTTTTTTTGGATACATTTTATTCTATTTTTCTTTTTTTTTTGGCTTAGTTTAAGTCTTAGTGAGACGTTTCTCATTATTATGACTTCGTTTCTCATTATTATGACTTAGTTTCTCGTTATTATGACTTAGTTTCTCGAAATAATTACTTATTTTCTTTTAATAATGACTTAGTTTCTCGTAATATTGACTTATTTTCTCGTAATAATGACTTAGTTTCTCATTATTATGACTTAGTTTCTCATTATTATGACTTAGTTTCTCGTAATAATGACTTAGTTTCTCATTATTATGACTTAGTTTCTCATTATTATGACTTAGTTTCTCGTAATAAGGACTTAGTTTCTCGTAATAATGACTTAGTTTTCTCATTATTATGACTTAGTTTCTAATTATTATGACTTAGTTTCTCATAATAATGACTTAGTTTCACATTATTATGACTTAGTTTCTCGTAATAATGACGTAGTTTCTCATTATTATGACTTAGTTTCTCATAATAATAACCTAGTTTCTCGTAATAATGACTTATTTCCTCATAATAATGACTTAGTTTCTCATAATAACTTAGTTTCTCATAATAATTTATGACTTAGTTTCTCATAATAATGAGAAACGTTGTAATTATGACGCATACTGTTCTGACTGTGCGCCAGTGTTGCTGATGCGGGCCTCCGTGTGATCCATGGATTTTAAACAAATAGAGCAGTATTTCAGACGGGGACTAACCAATCGTGAAATACTAACTCTACTGAAAGAGGTACATGGAGTCATAATTAGCAATCGCACCCTTGAGCGAATATTGAGCAAACACCAGCTTTGGAGGAGGAAGAACAAGACTGATGAAGCTGATGTTATAGCTTTCATTCAGCAACAACTACAAACATCAGGGCAGTCACATGGTTACAGGTGGATGCATCAGAAATGCTGGCTCAATGGAATTATCACAGACAGAGAGACCGTGCGGGTGATTTTACGTTTGCTAGACGGCGAGGGAGTTGATCTAAGGTCTAGGAATCGACTACGCCGGCGAGTGTATTTCAGCCGTGGAGCTAGTTATGTGTGGCATATCGATGGATACGACAAATTAAAGCCATACGGAATAGGTATAAGTGGTTGTATAGACGGGTTTTCAAGAAAAATAATGTGGCTCGAAGCTTACAGAACAAACAATGATCCTCGGGTTATTGCTGGGTACTTTATGACGGCTGTCATAGAAGCAGAGGGTTGCCCTAATTTGGTGAGATTGGATCTCGGTACAGAAATCGTCAATGTTGCAGAGATGCAGAAATTTCTGCATCATGGAACGCATCCTGACTCTGCTTGCATCAGTTTTGGGCCGAGCACCAGCAATCAACAGATTGAGAGATGGTGGCTTGCACTAAGAAGTCAGTGCATCCAGTTTTGGATGAACCTGTTCGACAATCTAAAAGAGGATGGACATTATGCGGACAATTTCCTGGACAAATGTTTGATCCAATTCTGTTTTCAAAACTTAATACAGGTAATCACGTTTTATTTTGTTATAATAATGTATTATAAACATGTCCGTTTAAACCTGTTGACTACAATTACTTTGTATCTCACAAGCAGTGTTGTAATTCTATGTAGCAGTTTTTGTAAAGGTATCTTTACTGACTACAGGTTATCAACCCGTTATGTAAATAATCTTTTATTCATTTAATTTTTCAGGAGGAACTGGATCAAGTGACATCGTCATGGAACAATCACAGAATACGACCAGTGCATAACTCTCGATCTCCAAACGGTCGTCCAGCAATTATGCACGCAGTACCGCAATTATATGGCGCAAGAGATTACTTACACCCTGTAGACCCAGAAGTCGTGGAAGTGTGTCTGGAGGAATGTGTATTCAAAGACTACCCATGTGACAAAGATGTGTTTGATGCCTGTGTTCACCTCATTACAGAACACAATCTGGATATGTCAAAAGATGTCTTTTCAACTGTGGATAATTATATCAAACTCAGGGAGTTGATAAACAATGAACTACGTGACACAGACTAACATTATTCGTGAAGTGTATCATCAACTGATTGACTGCACTGGAAGCATGTATGAGAACAAATGTAGTAATATAGAAAATGTGTTGATTGAGCAGCAATACATTGATATGATCACAATGTAACTCTTTTCTTTTTTTACTCATACACTGTATTTCACTTTATTGGTGTCACTGTTACATACAATTTTATGTTGTGGAACATTTATTGAATTTAAAAGAAAATGCAGACCTGCTAATGTTCAAAATAAAAACAAATAAAAAAAATAAGAAAGCAGCATGGGTTTTATACTGCATAAGCAAAGCAGGCAATTCTTAAAAAACAAAAAACTAATATTTCTGGTTATTTTCTGTATAATGTAACAGGAATGGGTGTATTGCTGTTTGAAAACAGCACAACATATTGCATTGCAACATATCCTTAAGACATCACATACTGAAAAGGAAGGCAACGCTCAGCTGTAGTCACAAACAAATGTACAACTAACAACTAAACTAACTGTAAACACATTTAACTAAGCAGAACACTAAAACAGGTTTGCATGGAGTGTTACTTGGTCACAGCAAAAAAATCTTTGCACTGGAATTTTGCAGTATTTGTATATCTGTAAGACATTACGTAAGGAAATGCTCAGTACTGAGCAGCAACTGCAAACAGCCTTACAACTGACCGACAATAACGTAGCATTACTTTAACACTGTATTATAGTTATTACAGCTGTACAAGAAATTACAGCTGTACATTCAGACAGTTCAGAACTAGGAAACAATACCTAAAAAAGGTAAGTTTTATGGTTGTATATAATCTAAATGTAATTGGACTTTTACATTTAAAGGTAGACATCTTTTTCATCTTCAGCAATTAGATAATGTCCATCACCCACACATTGCATTCTAAGACTTTGTTAATTTTGGATCTGAAATCAGGATAACTGTCATAGAAAACTGACAGCTCCAGGATACATCCACATGTGTGTGCAACTGGGCGTCGTTGGAATCCTTGAATCAGTGTAAACATAATGATGATAGTTTTTCCCAGAAAAAGATCAGAACCAGTGCAGAATCTGAGAAACCGTGACAGACCCGGTGTGTCAGATTCCTGAAGGTAAGTGGTTAAATACCTCTGAATCTCCCTCTGCTGGGCATTCATGTTTTCTGGGAAAGAAAGTGACTTCAGAACTTTTCTCACAGTGGGCTGCAAGTTTTCATACACAGAGGAGATTTCATCAAGATGGCTGATAGCAGTGGAAAGTATGCTTGCCCACTGCTCGATGACATAGGCAGGCTCTTGGATGAGTTTTTTGTGGGCAAGTTCTTGTAATATTTCCTCTGCATTGTCCTCTGTTGGTGTTTTACGACAGCTATGGCCATCCAAAACTTCAAGTAGTTCTTCGTTGTCCACAGTGTTGAAGTCAGATTGCCATGCTTCAAAGACAGCTCGTTCTGACTCTGGAACAAATTTCAGGAAATTCTCGATGACATTGCTTTTAGCACTTCCAAAAGCAGCCTGCTCCAGGATTACTGGAGCTATTTTTACAGGAAGATATTTTTCCTTTTGCCATCCAAAGACAATTATACGGCCTACACTTTCCCAGTGTATTTGCCCAAAATCATGCCGAAGGAAAGGCACCTTGAAAGAGCTGCCCATAGTGCACTGTTCATAAAACTCATTCCAGAACTCAGAAAGACAGTCTCTCACAACTCCTCCTTCATCATGGCCCTTCTCAAGTTTTCCATCTGGTGCAATAAGTTGAATTTTTATTTCACACCCGAACACACTTTCATCCAAAAAATGAGCAATGAGTTCTGGGAGGACATGACCGCGATGGACAACTAAGATCCTCTTTATTTCTTCACTATGTACAATGTCGTTCAGAGGTGAAACAGGTAATGTATCATCCAAACTTTGGTCCTCCACATTAAAAATGTCTTCAGTGACAAATGTGATAGTGTTGCTGTCATCCAAAGCATTGCCATCTAGGTTGGAGGAATGTATCTCTGTGGAATAAGGCAAAGACATCTCTGGTTTGATGGTGCTCCCGATGTAAATCACATCTGTATTTTCAGATCTTTCCACTGGCATCGTTGTTGGGGAGCTGTTCAGTTCTTGTGTAGTCAGAGCCACATCACTTTCCTGTTGCACATGTGAGCCCAAGTTACTTTTTTTCTTAGTTGTGAGATAGAACCGTAAAAGTGGCAACTTGGTGTCTGCATAGAGTTTTCCAACTGTAACGTCTTCATCCACAGACATTTCTTTGTAATCCTTTAAATCTACCTCAAACTCAGTGATGTCTCCCTCAGCACTTTTTCCATCTGCAAAAAACAGCTTGACTGCTTGCTGAATCAAATCTGGTTTCTTGGATTCTTTGGAGACATCTACTTTTTGTGTACCACCAACCTTTCTTGTTCTCACTTGTCTGAAGATGTCATTTTCTGCTTCATAATTCATCCATCCTAATTCTACCTTTCTCATAGTCTTTTGAGCATTCCTTATTTTGTGTTGTTGACTTGTTGTGACAGAAACATCACACTTACGTTTTTTGGATAATTTAGATTTCAATCGCTCAAAAAGTTTTGATTTTCTGTTATTGGGGTCATTCCTGTAACTGGCTTTCTGTCTGCAAAATCCCAAAATGGCCAAACGATCACCGTAAGATGGAAAGTATGTCTTTAGCTGCTCATCTGTCATTAGTTCGATGACACTGGCATCAATCTAGAAAAAAGACATGCCGTTTAATTTGAATATTTGATATGTGAGTTTACATGTCATGCAGACAATTTTCCCTGACCCATGGTTGGGTTCAAATAAATTAATTGTAAAATTAAGGTTATATATTATATATATATATATATATATATATATCTGCTTAAAAATTTGTGAACCCTTTAGAATTTTCTATATTTCTGCACAAATGTGACCTAAAACATAATCAGATTTTCGCACATGTCCTGAAAGTAAACAAAAAGAGTAGTATCATAGTTTGGGCCTGTTTTGCACCCACCAACATCACAGAGTTGAAGCTGTTCTGTACTGAGGAATGGGCTAAATTTCCTACAAGCCGTTGTGCAGGACTGATACGCAGTTACAAGAAACCTTTAGCTGCAGTTATTGCTCCAAATGGAGTCAGATCAATTTTCTTAATAAATAAATGACAAAGAAAATATTCGTCTCATTTGATTGATTAGGTTCTTTTGTCTACTTTCAGGACTTGTGCAAAAACCTGATGATGTTTTAGGTCATATTTATGGATAAATATAGAAAATTCTAAAGCAGCACTGTATGTATGTGACGAAAAGTGAAAGTGACGTGACATGTGGCCAAGTATGGTGACCCATATTTGGAATTAGTGCTCTGCATTTAACCCATCCAAAGTGCACATACACAGCAGTGAACACACACACACCTCAGTCATGGTATTGAAGGTGGAAGAGAGTGCTGTACATTCACTACCCCCACCTACAATCCCTGCCGGTACGAGACTCGAACCCGCAACCTTTGGGTTACGAGTCCGACTCTCTAACCATTAGGCCACGGCTTCCCGTGCGTGCGTGCGTGTGTCAGTTCAGTTATAAGTACATTTATTCATTTTTATGGACCCTTATCACAGGCTGTGATGAAAAGAGACTGTTTCCAAAATCACTTTTCATATTGACAAATCACGAGAATGAATGCAAGTTGGTCTCAGGGGTTTCGATGTGTGGGGTGCGAGAACATGTCAGGGAGGCTCAGATACTAATTTGAATCAGTAAATTATAACGAAAACAATACCTTAAAAATGAAAGGAAGCAGGTTTTTGCGATCACATCATTTAAAACCGGTAAACTCCTGGAAAGTCCAAGGATCCAGTAAGCGAATTCAAACAGTAAGTTCAAAACAGTGCTAATGCAGAGAAAACACGGCCAATTTCATCAGAGATTGGGGAGAGAATAGTGACTAAAAGGCTACGTCCAGATGTCATTAAATTATTATTTTCAGCATGTATATGAGCAATTCCATGCAAATGTCAACCTTGCCATGAAAAAATAATTTTTTTACCAAAATAACAAAACCCTTTCAAAGTTGTCCTTTAAGGTCTGTATTTTATTGTATTGATGTGCTGTCCGGGAAATTTTAAGGAAATTGCTTTGTTTATTCACCACATATGAGGTTTGCACAGATAGAAAAGTTACATTTTCAGTCAACCATATTTCATGCTTTCAAAAGAGGGATCAAAGACTCCCTTTTTTATACTTTATGTTAACAGTAAGCATTTCGCAGAAAGATGGGGGGATGCATGAGAAATAAATACACTCGCTTTGTTATGACAGCACTGCCTTGTAAATTTATAAGCGATATATTTAGGAAGTCATGACGCTCCAGTGCTGTGTCACGTCCGTGACGATTTAAATATAAAGTTTATACTGTATAATAAATATTAATAGAAATAATGTCAAACTTCATATACAAAGCCAAAATATGTCCGTGCTAATTATGATGGACAATTCATCTCACTTACTTGCTCTAAACAACCTTAATTATGCGTTACGGACTTGACCGTTACGGACGCTTTCTATTAAATCATGCAAGTGACCAGCGCATATTTGTTCACCATGATGTTGCTATTAAAATCACTGGCTCACATTAAATGTACCTCTGTTACTGTAGGCTATATCAGAACATTTCAGTAACAAATTCATTCTAGCAACATAAAAAAAACATGAAAAATATTAAAAAAAAAACATTAAAAAATTTTTTAATAAAGAGAACACATTACATTTTTAATAAAGAAAACATAATTAAGATTTACATATCGCCATAATTAATTTAATTATCATAAATAAAATTATTACAGTATTTAATAGAGACGAATAGACGTGCGCAAATGTTTACTCAGCTGATCGCCTATGTCCTACTGTACCTTAAAGGACACGCCTCTCGTGATGACTCCTGTTCCCTTTTCCCTAATTTTCTTTCCCGCGCGCGCCCTCTGTTGACCAAGCGGAGTTATTTCTGAGGTGACTGCAGATCTTCTATTTCTGGATAAATATCTACTTTATTTGAAGTAAATGGTAAGTAATTTGATATTTACATGTATGTGCATTTTAATTTTGAGTAAAGTGTATAAGTTACAATAATAAATAAAATATCTTGAACACACTGGCCACGGTGGTCTGTGTACAATGAAAGAATCAGTTCAGTTTTTTTTTTAAATTTATTACACAATATCAATGTTAATAAAAGTAATTAATATAATACAACAACCAATAAAACGATATACAATAACCAACAAAGAAACAACAACAAAATGTATTTATACTATACAACTCTCATCCTATAGCGCAATGGCAAAAACTAATGCTGAAAGACAAAGGGCGTTCAGAGAGAGAAAGAGGAATAATGAAAATTTCAAGGAAAAGGAGAAGAAAAGAAAAAAAGCAGAAAGACTAATAAAGAAAGAAACACAATCAAATCAAGAGGCAGAGGGAGTCAGGGAGCTTGCTAGAGAAAGACAGAGGAAAAGGCGTTTGCTGAAGAGGTCACAGGTTCCTGCTTTACTCCAGGAGTCACCACAGAATTCACCATTTAAAACAAGACAGTCTCTAGGCAAGGCACTAAAACGAGCACTCCGAGCTTTACCTAGCAGCCCTAAAAAAAAATGTACAGTTATAAAAAAGGGGGTTTAGAAAAATATAAACAGATGTTTTAGTATATTGTTAACATTTACATTCTCTGAGAATTTATGTTTCAAGTTTTTACTGCAAATGTCACGTCCATAACGCTGGAATTACTCATTTGCTAAAAGCAAGAGCTTTTATTAACAGATGCTGGCTGAAGGTTTTAGATTAGACGGTGGTCAGTGTTTAGTTAGTCGGAATGGATCCGTATTAGTCAGGCTTTAGTGGTCTTTGCATCTCCTTGTGTCCTGTTTGGTATGGCAGCTTGACTTGTGCTTACTTATATTGAAAACGTTTAATTAATTAATTACTGATTGATTGTGGCACTATACATACATTTTGAATAATTAAAATTAAAAAGTACTTATTTACATATAACTAATGTGGTGCAGGGGGTACCGACACTACTTTCCACGTCAAGCCTCTGTGTGTATAATATATAGATAAGTATATATATATATATATATATATATATATACATATACAGTGTATTGTTTAATTAATAATTAATTAAAGGTTTTCAATACAAATAAGCAAAAGTCAAGCTGCCATACCAAACAGGACCACAAGGAGACGCCAAAGACCACTAAACCGCCTGTACTAATACTTTTTTCACTTCAAGCACTGTATAACACTAATTTAACAGTCAATCTGCATGGTCTCACCTTTTCTTGTTCCAGTGTCTCAATTGTTTCCTCTGGAACATTCCTCTGTCGCAAGAACCCAATTAGATCATCCATCCTGTAGACAAACATATGTCAGTTTTCATTCTATAAGGCTTCATCCAATTGACAAGTTTGATTACCAGTATTTACTGTTTACTGAGTGTTTAGCATTTGATGATTAACAAACGGGAAAGAAAGCGCATCATCAAAACTTAGTAGCCTAATCGACCATATCCCTCAATGGGAACGACAACTAGGCTGAGCCTCTCTCACGATACCGACGTAAAGTTTATGATATGTTACAGTTTACCTTACTTTAAACAATGATCAGATGTTCTTATGAAGGCATACTTACTTTCAAAAACAGTTGATCCGGTCTTTATGATATGAACGTGAACGCCTCGCTTGTTGCCCGCCTGCGCCTCTGTGCACAGTGCGCATGCGTGGATTAAATGATAGAAACGTTCTCATTATCACGAGAAATATAAGTCATTATTATGAGAAACTAAATCATTGAGTTGAGAGTAGTCCTTTTATGAAGAAGTTTTTTAGTCATTATTATGAGAAGTAAATCATTATATAAAAATAAGTCATTATTAATGAGAAAGTACGTCATTATTATGGATTAAAGTCAAATATGAGAAAAGGAGTCATTATTAATGAGAAAGTAAGTCCATTTTATGAGCAAAGACGTCATTATTATGAAAAGTAATCATTATTATGATAAATCAGTCATGATTATGAAAGAGTCATTTTATTATGAAAGGGTCATTATTAAGGAAAATAAGTCATTATTATGAAAAATAAGTCATTAGTATAAAACAGTAAGTATTATATGAGAAAGTAAGTCATGACAGGTAGTCATTATTATGAGAAACATAAGTCATTATTATGAGAAACTAAGTCATTATTATGAGAAACATAAGTCATTATTATGAGAAACTAAGTCATTATAATGAGAAAATAAGTCATTTAATGAGAAAGAATCTTATATAGAAAAAAGTCATTTTATGAAGTAAGTCATTATGATGAGAGTAAGTCTTATTAGGAGAAAGTAAGTCATAAGAATGAGAAAATAAGTCATTTTAGAAAGTAAGTATTATTAATTGAGACAATAATCCGTATTATGAGAAAGTACTTCATTATTATGAGAAAGTAAGTCATGTCATATAGAAATACGTCACATCTATATGAGAAAATAGTATTATTAGAAAGTAGTCATTCTATGAAAAATAAGTCATTATTACGCGAAACTAAGTCATTCTATTAGAAAGTAAGTCATGATTAGGAAACTAAGTCATATAATGAGAAACTAAGTCATTATTATGAGAAACTAAGTCTTAATAATGAGAAACTAAGTCATAATAAGGAGAAACTAAGTCCTTATTACGATACTACAGATCATAGTATGAGAAGTAAGTCTTATTATGAGAAACTGTCATTTTATGATAGAAACTAAGTCATGACTACTGTAAACTAAGTCATAATACTGGAGAAACTAAGTCATACCTGAGAAACTAAGTCATATTTCGTGAGAAAACAAGTCCTAATAATGAGAAACTAAGTCCCAATAATAAATGAAAACTAGAAGTCATTATTACGAAAACTATCATCTTATGAGAAGTAAAGTCATTATTTGAAAGTAATCCCTAATAATTAGAAACTAAGATCATTATTATGATAAACCGAGTCATGATATGAGAAATTAAGTCTTAACTTTAAATAAACGTCCTGTAATTATTATGAGAAACTAAGTCATAATAATGAGGAATAATAATTAGAAACTAAGTCATAATAATGAGAAAACTAAGTCATTATTACGAGAAACTAAGTCATAATAATGAGAAACTAAGTCTTAATAACGAGAAACTAAGTCATAATAATGAGAAACAGTCATAATAATGAGAAACTAAGTCATAATAATGAGAAACTAAGTCATATTAATGAGAAACTAAGTCATAATAATGCGAAACTAAGTCATAATAATGAGAAACAAAGTCATAATAATGAGAAACTAAGTCAAAATAATGAGAAACTAAGTCATAATAAAGAGAAACTAAGTCATAATAAAGAGAAACTAAGTCATAATAATGAGAAACTAGTCCATAATACTGATACCAACGGTCATTATGAGATACTAAGTCATAATAATGAGAAACTAATTCATTATTTCGAGAAACTAAGTCATAATAAGGAGAAACTAAGTAATTATTATGAGAAAATAAGTAATTATTACAAGATACTAAGTCATTATTACGAGAAAATAAGTCATAATAATGAGAAAGTAAGTCATTATTATGAGAAATTAAGTCATTATTATGAGAAACTAAGTCTTAATAATGAGAAACTAAGTCATAATATTGAGAAACTAAGTCATAATAATGAGAACCTATAAGTCATAATAATGAGAACCTATAAGTCATAATAATGAGAACCTATAAGTCATAATAATGAGAACCTAAGTCATTATTTCGAGAAACTAAGTCATTATTATGAGAAACTAAGTCATAATAATGAGGAACTAAGTCATAATAATGAGAAACTAGTCATAATAATGAGAAACTAAGTCAAAATAATGAGAAACTAAGTCATAATAAAGAGAAACTAAGTCATAATAATGAGAAACTAGTCATAATAATGAGAAACTAAGTCATTATTATGAGAAATTAAGTCATTATTATGAGAAACTAAGTCTTAATAATGAGAAACTAAGTCATAATAGAGAAACTAAGTCATAATAATGAGAAACTAAGTCATAATAATGCGAAACTAAGTCATTATTTCGAGAAACTATGTCATAATAATGAGAAACTAAGTCATAAAAATGAGAAACTAAGTCATAATAATGAAAAACTAAGTCATAATAATGAAAAACTAAGTCATAATAATGAAAAACTAAGTCATAATAATGAAAAACTAAGTCATAATAATGAGAAACTAAGTCATAATAATGAGAAACAGTCATAATAATGAGAAACTAAGTCAATAATGAGAACCTAAGTCATTATTTCGAGAAACTAAGTCATTATTACTAGAAACTAAGTCATAATAATGAGAAACTGTCATAATAATGAGAAACTAAGTCATATAATGAGAAACTAAGTCATAATAATGTGAAACTAAGTCATAATAATGTGAAACTAAGTCATAATAATGTGAAACTAAGTCATAATAATGAGAAACCAAGTCATAATAATGAGAAACTAAGTCAAAATAATGAGAAACTAATGAGAAACTAAGTCAAAATAATGAGAAACTAAGTCCGTTATTTCGAGCAAACTAGTCATAATATGAGCACTAGTCATCATATGAAGACCTAAGTCTTATACGAGAACTAAGGTCATTGTATGAAAAGTAAGTGCATTATGATTATAAAGTAAGTCCTTTATGAAGAACGTAATCCTAATAAGAAAACTAAGTCTATAATGAGAAACTCAGTATTAGTACAGAAACTGTCGTAATTGAGAAGTAAGTCATTATTATGAGAAACTAAGTAATAATAATGAGAAACGAAGTCATAATAATGAGAAACTAAATCATAATAATGAGAAACTAAGTCATAATAACGAGAAACTAAGTCATAATAACGAGAAACTAAGTCATTATTTCGAGAAATTAAGTCATAATAATGAGAAACTAAGTCAGAAACTAAGTCATAATAATGAGAAACTAAGTCATTATTATGAGAAAATAAGTCATTATTATGAGAAACTAAGTCATTATTATATAAGTCATTATTATGAGAAACTATCCATTATTATGATAAAGTAGTCATCATATGAGAAAGTAATTATTATGAGAAACTAAGTCATAATAATGAGAAACGTAGTCATAATAACGAGAAACTAAGTCATTTATACGAGAAAGTAAGTCATAATAACGAGAAAGTAAGTCGATTAATACGAGAAAGTAAGTCATAATAATTAGAAACTAAGTCATTATTTCGAGAAAGTAAGTCATAATAATGAGAAAATAAGTCATAATAATGAGAAACTAAGTCATAATGAGAAACTAAGTCATTATTACGAGAAACTAGGTTATTATTATGAGAAACTAAGTCATAATAATGATAAACTAAGTCATAATAACGAGAAACTAAGTCATAATAACGAGAAACTAAGTCATTATTATGAGAAAATAAGTCATTATTATGAGAAAATAAGTCATTATTATGAGAAACTAAGTCATTATTATGAGAAAGTTTCTCATTATTACGAGAAACTAAGTCATTATTATGAGAAAGTAAGTCATAATAATGAGAAACTAATTCATTATTATGAGAAACTAAGTCATTTTTACGAGAAACTAAGTCATTATTATGATAAAGTAAGTCATTATTATGAGAAACTAAGCCATTAATATGAGAAACTAAGTCATTAATATGAGAAAATAAGTCATTATTATGAGAAACTAAGTCATTATTACGAGAAACTAAGTCATTATTATGAGAAACTAAGTCATTATTCGAGAAACTAAGTCGTTATTATGAGAAAGTAAGTCATTATTATGATAAAGTAAGTCATTATTATGAGAAACTGTCATTATTATGAGAAAGTAAGTCATAATAATGAGAAAGTAAGTCATAATAATGAGAAAATAAGTCATAATAATGAGAAACTAAGTCATAATGAAACTAAGTCATAATAATGAGAAACTAGTCCCATTATAACGAGATACTAAGTCATAATAATGAGAAACTAATTCATAATAATGAGAAACTAAGTCATTATTTCGAGAAACTAATTCATAATAATGAGAAACTAAGTCATTATTACGAGAATGTTTCTCAATATAATGAGATACTAAGTCATGATTATGAGAAACTAAGTCATTATTATAAAGAAAGTCATATATGAAAACTAGAGTCATGAATAATGAAACTACTCCTTATAATGAAGAACACTAATTCATTATTATGAAAACTACGTCATATAATGAGAAAACCTAAGTCATAATAATTAGAACTAAGTCTATACTGAGAAACTAAGTCTAGTTCGAGAACTAAGTCATATATGAAACCTAAGTCTAATAATGATAAACTAAGTCTTATTACGCGAAACTAAGTCATTATAGGAGAAGTAATCATATTTCTTATAAGTAATCTAATATTAGAAACAAGTCATAAGATGAGAACTAAGTCCTTATTTCGAGAAACTAAGTCAAATAATGAGAAACTAAGTCATAATACTGAGAAACTAAGTCATAATAATGAGAAAAAATCAGTATTATATAAAGTAAGCCATAATAATTGAGAAAGGAAGTCTAATAAATGAAACTAAGTCTAATAATGAAACTAAGTCATCAGAATGAGAAACTAAGTTCATAATCGCTAAACTAAGTCATTATTCGGAAACTAAGTCAAAATAAGAGAACTACATCAGAATAATGAGAAAATAAGTTATTATTATGAGAAAATAAGTTATTATTATGAGAAAATAAGTTATTATTATGAGAAAATAAGTTATTATTATGAGAAAATAAGTTATTATTATGAGAAAATAAGTCATTATAACGAGAAACTAAGTCATAATAATGAGAAACTGTCATTATTTCGAGAAACTAAGTCATAATAATTAGAAACTAAGTCATTATATCGAGAAAGTTTCTCGTAATAATGACTTAGCCTAATCCAAAAAAAAAAAGACTTACTCGCCGCCTGCGCAACACAAGAGTGACAGCACGCTAGCGCCATCTGTTAGTCAAAGCCATGCAGGAACACCGCTAACACTGCATGTGATGCAATGAAAGGGACAGCTAATAAAACTAATAAATCATCGAAATACACATCTATAAATTAAGTTTATATGTGTAATTGCTTTCATTTCTTCATAAAATGCCTGTATTTCTTAACTGAAATATTGGTCTGGAATGTTTGAAGCCATAACTATCTGGCAGTGTAACTAGTACACAAAAGACTACATACAGATAATTGATCTGAAATCGTTATTTAATGACAGACTATAGCATTATACACTTTAGATTACAGAACAAATGTTTGCGGTGTTCCTGCATGGCTTTGACCAACAGATGGCGCTAGCATGCTGTCACTCTTGCTTCCGCAGCCCGAGTAGTCTTTTTTTTTTTTTTTTTTTGATTAGGTTAACATTATGATGAGAAAGTTCTCCATTATTACGAGATACTAATCATATTTCTAGAAAGTTTTCATTATTACGAGAATCTAAGTCATTATTATGAGAAAATAAGTCGTTATTATGAGAAAATAAGTCGTTATTTCGAGAAAGTTTTTCATTATAACGAGATACTAAGTCATAAATTTGAGAAAGTTTCTCATTATTATGACTTACAGAATTAAATTTTTTTTATTCAGTGGCGGAAACAGGCTTCCATACAAAATAGAACCATTTTTTGGGGAAAGTCATTATATACATCATTTATTTTAACCTTAGGGCTATACACACTTTCTGGCGAAAGTGAATCGAGCAGCCTGTGTGAAATCTGTTTCTGTTCTGATCTTTGCCTTACCGGGGCATTATCCCTCTAGTCTCGCCCCTGTGGGATGACGTTTGCCTCCGACTGGCCCTCGCTTTTTTACTGCTGCTCCCTTGTTATGTCTTCTAGATACCGGTGGCCATTGCCGACCTCGCCTGTGTTTTGACCATGTCTCTGAATAAAGTTATGCGTATGGATCCGCACGTCTCTCGTCTCGTCATACCCGGAACATTTACAGTGCTTTGTTATATGGAGCAGTTTGTTAGATCGCTAATTTGTTTGTCTAATGAAGTGCCCACAGTTGTATGAAAGTACACAAGTTACAACGTAATCTAAACACGGCAGACTTTAATGGACAGTAAAACAAAGGCAGAATACTGTATAACTCCAGGCTGGCACAGTAATATTGACGAACGGCTAAACAAAGTCAGAACGCCGTAACTCAATTTGAGCATTCCAAACAAAGTGAAAGAGCCGTAACTGGTGTTCTGCCTTGGTTTCTCCGGGGCTTTTCTCCAAGATACTTATACACATGATAAAGGAGGTCATATATGTCCCAAAATGATCAATGACCAAAAACAAAGTTATGGTGTTTTGTCTTTGCACGGCAGCACTGCTGTCACTATAGACGGGTGTTGTTTTTCCAATAGTGTCTGTGCTGTCAAGTCAACAATGTTGCCAGAAATTGTGTCCCCAACTAAGCAAGCCAAAGGCGACAGTGGCAAGGAACCAAAACTCCATCTTTGACAGAAATGGAGAAAAAAAAAACTTGGGAGAACCAGGCTCAGTCGGAGGGGCAGTTCTCCTCTGGACAGACGAAACCAGCATGGTGTAATTCCAAACTACAACGCACGTCAGATTGTGCAGAGAACTCGTCTGATTCTCATGGACTTGTGCCGATGGCCGACAAAGTTTTCGCTGGGGATCTGTCTCTAGGGTTTGTCTAGTTGACATGGTGTCTGCTGACATTCAGGGCTGTAGAGGTCATCTCTAGGTGCTGATCCACCATCTGATCTGGATACAAACTGGATCCGTATGGCTACCGTGACCTCGGAATAAGAATGAAAGAGACTAATATTAGCGTAGTTGACCTAATTAATGCAGCCTAACATTCCTTTAACAGATTTTAATTATAATTGTAAAGAAGTGCCAACATTCTCAACATTCAAGAGTGGACGGTGATCATAGCTTTGCTGGAGTGGAGTTAAAGATGTAAACTATTTGAATTTTGTTCATGCCTAGATCAAACCAACTATGAAATCTTCCAAAAGCTGCAGATACGAAGTGTCTGTCTAAAGGAAAAACTTCAGGTGTTGCATATAATATTCTTTTGTGCTTGCATAATTTACTGACTATTCTTTAATATCTGTATTTGATTGGCACATAGGTGGAGATGTTGTTGGCAGATGCAGAGCTGTCCTTTGTCCAATCAGACACTTCTAATGACTTCACATCACCATGACAACTAATGTGGAGGTGCTAGCTCAGCAGATATTGACCGCTGAGCAGGTTTCAGAGGTGAGTGATGTGAGAGAGAGATACAAAAAATGAGGTGATTTAAATCTACATGTGACAAATACAATGTCATCTTTATAGACAATTTTGATCTGTTTTGGGGCCATCCAGCGCTTTTTAGGTGAGATGGCTTGCACCCAAATCAAAGGGGCTCTCAGATGCTTGCATATCATATTGAACAACATATTTTATCTTGACTGACTAACCCAATGTACAACTGTATTTTTCTTAAAACCTATTGTTTCAGTTTGTCACTATATTGGTAAGAAAAACACAGTGGGAATAAATATGCATAATTTATTGAAAATTCCCACATCTAGTACTTCAACACCTATGGTAACAAAATCAACAGAAATTAACATGGCTCTCTTTAATGTAAGTGTATTAACAAATAAATCCTTTTGTATTAATGATCTTATCAGTGATTTGAACTCGGACTGTGTTTTCCTTACTGAGACCTGGCTGGGCACAGATGCACCTGCCACACTGATTGAGATATGCCCACCCAACTATACCTATTCATTTTCAACTAGAAAAGGAATAAAGGGTGGAGGGTCAGCAGCAATTTACAGAGAAACCCTCAAGGGAAGGGACATGGACCTTGGTACATTTAATACCTTTGAATATAATGCTATTTTGCTAAACTCTCAACCTCGTCTTCTTGCAGTGACATTATACAGATCAACGAGTGTTATCACTATGTCGGAGACACGCTAGCTTTCCCAAGGCATATGAATTTAGAGTGGTTACAATCATCCGGGTTTAAATCGTGCTCAAATTGATTTGATTTTGACGCAATATTTAGACTGAAGCTCGCCGGCGGCTATGGTAAGGGGCGTGACATTTCCCGACTAGTCCCAATCACAGCACACACTGGCCCAGCTAACCAATCACAGCATATTTTTCGTATTTCAGAAGGCGGGCCTTCATATGATACAGGAGCTATTCGAGCCGTTCATGCCAGAAGAGGGAGAGAGTTGTTGTAATAATGCAAAATATGTGAAAAATAATGTGTTTTTCGAACAACCTAGTATGAGAGCCTGTTCTAGGACACCCCCAAAACAAAATCAAGACTTTGTAAAAGAGCATAATAGGACCCCTTTAATAATACCTTGTCTGAATATTACAAGGTACCATGTGGGGTTCCTCAGAGATCAGTTTTAGGACCACTGCTTTTTAATCTATATATGTTACCTCTCGGTCACATCATCAGGAGGCATGGTATCTCTTTTCATAGCTATGCTGATGACACACAGTTGTATGTAGCCGTGTCTCCTGATGACCCTGTGCAAAATGAAACACTTGCAAATTGCATCCAAGACATAAATGTCTGGATGTCACAAAACTTCTTACAAACTCAACCAAGATAAAGCTGAAGTTTTGATTATTGGATCTAAAACGCAGAGAGAGAAATTGACCCCTAAACTAAATATGTTTAAAATATAGAATTAAAATATATATAGAATTAAATATAGATTAAATCCAAGCCATGTGGCAAAAAAATTAGGAGTTGTCTTTGATTCTGATTTTAACTTTGAAGCTCATGTACGTAATATTACCAAAACAGCATTTTATCACCTGAAGAACATTGTTAAAGTACGACCATTTGTTTCTCTGAGCAACACAGAAAAATTAATGCATACATTTATAACTAGCAGGCTTGACTATTGTAATGACCTTCTTTCTGGTCTACCAAAGTATACGATTAACTAATTATAATTAATCCAAAATATTGCTGCGCGAATATTGACAAAAACCAAAAAGAGAGATCATATTACACCAGTATTAGGCTAAAGTCATTACACTTGTTACCTGTTAAGGCTGATTTATACTTCTGCGTCGGACCTACGCCGTAGCTTACGCATAGACGCACACCCATACGCCGTAGCTTACGCATAAGCATACGCATGATTGGTCTGCTAGAACCCCTCCCTCCATATGTACTTGAGTTTTGTGTGTGTTTATGTGCACTTTAATATATTTTAATGTTACACCTCATTTATATAAAATAAAGCAAAGCAAAGAACAAGTGTCTTATCATTATACTACATAGCATTATACATCAGTAGTTTTCCGCGACAAACAATGTTGATCTGCCGTGGTACAAGTCCTTGTGCAGATTGAAAGAATGCCATCATCTCCTGTTCCGTTGTTGTCTCTTTTTTGTAGTTTTAAATAATGATTTAATATTTATATACCGCCGTCACGGCTATAATACTTCTCTGACGAGCTGCTTCTTCTTCGGCTTTTGCCGTGGTACTGCGGGTTACACCAGCAACATGCCCGTGGACACTGCAGACTAGCGGTTTGCATGTGTACTGCACGTTGACGCGGACAACGATGCAGAAGTATAAATGATAACCAACGCACAGCCTATGGTGTAGAGGCTACAGCGTATGTCTGACGCAGAAGTATAAATCAGCCTTTATTAGTTTTCGTATTGATTTTAAAAATCGTTTATTAGTTTATAAGGCATTGCACGGACTTGCTCCAGACTTGCTTACAGTATATAAACCTAGAAGGACTCTTTAGATCCTCTGATTCTTTTCTTCTAACTGTACCTCATAGCAGAACTAAAAAATGTGGTGATGCTGCTTTTAGCCGTTATGCTCCTCACTAGAGACCTGCGTGGGGGACTGATTTTTCTTTCCCGCTCCTGCAAGATTCTGTCCCACGCCCGCCAGCTCCCGCAGAAATATATTTTATCTGGTCCTGCTCCAGCCCGCGACATTCATGTTTTGTCCCGCATAAAAGTAATCTATATAGATTTTATTTTTCAGCACATCAAAGAAATTTACATTAAATGGTTCTGTAACATCTCCTAAGCTCCACAACATAACAAATATTTTATCGGGAGCGTTTATGCTGGTATGTAGGCTAAGCATCAACATTCACAATCACAAACCACTGTTATTTTTAACGGAAAAGCAAGCATGTGCTGCTGCGTGCATGGTTTGCAGGGCTCTACGGATACTTTTCTTTTTTATTAATTTAAAAAATTTAGGAGCACGGTCAAAAATTTAGGAGCACCTTCTAATCAGTAATCAAAAATTCTGATAAAAAAATTAACCTTCCCATTACGAGGTGATAGTTGACTCCTTAAAGTGATTTATAGGGAATTTAGTTTTTACCTTTGTAATGGCATTTTTCTAACTTTATTAAAAGTAATGTCATCTTTTATGTCAAAATCTAAAAAATATATTTATAAGCTTTTTACTTTCAATTAAACAACAGAATAAAACAATATAATAAGAAGTAGAGTAAGACAAATAAGTTACCAATCATATTAAATTAGTATTAATAAATTAATTTGTGCTACAGAGATGGCACAAAAGAACAGACAAGTGGCTTGTATGTTTAATGAGGCTCGAAGGTCGCATGAGTGCAATTAAATTCATAAATTCATGTTGAGGTTACTGTTTTAAATATAACATTTTGAATATAGAAATGATTTAAATAACAGAAAATATGCTTTAAAAATTAAACTAAAACTGCCAGCAGGTAGCGTCAAGTCACTGATTTTATTACTGAATCATTCATTTAATTGATTCATTCAAACAGCTGACTCATTCAGGAACGAAGTTCGTGACAGTCTTTATGAATTGGTCATTGAATCATTGACTCACTAGATTCGTTTAAAAACGCAGTTCATTCATAAACGAGATACTGCTGTGTTTGAATGGAGATGTGCAGTGGTTCAGCTGTTACTTTAAAAAAAAAACTATTTTCGTTGATGAAATAGAGCAAAATAAGGCAATTGTGTTGTTGTCAGACAATATAAGTCACTTAATATTAAATTGTTGTTTAATGAACTGTTGTATTAAATCAATATCACATTGCAAACTCCCTTAATAATCATTAAAAGCTGTTACTCATCTTAGTTTATCCCGATCTCACAAAACTCCATTATAATCGACGAAGCTCTCTACACTGCACAATGAATATTTTATTTACACCCCGTCAACACTGTGTTTGTTATAATGAGATATGTCTGTGATGCATTACTCAACACTGCAGAAACACGTAGAAATCTTAGAAGCTCCCTCAGAGCAAACAAAAATATGCTGATTGTGTAATTTGCACTGGTGCTCCTAAATATTTTTTCACAGTCACACGCAGATCTTCCAGTCCGCAATGCGACTGAATGGGCGCCTGTAGAGCCTCAGCCTACCTATTTCTGGGTTTTGTTTTTTGCCTAATTTTTAATGTTTTTTTTTATATCTCATATTTTAATCGTTTATAAACGTTATTCTATGCGTGTATATTAATGGGTCTATTTTTTTTTGTTAATTCTTTCAGATTAATTTTTTATTAATTGCTGTTCAATTTTGGGTCCTTCTTTTGGTTTGCCTGTAAAGCCCTTTGAATTGCATTAACGTGTTTAGAGAAAAGTGCTGTCTAAATAAAATTAGCTTTGCTTGCGTGATTTAAAGGGGTCATATATGCTGCTAAAAAGAACATTATTTTGTATTTGTGTATTTGGTGTAATGAAATGTGTTTATGCGGTTTAAGGTTAAAAAATTTTTTTTTTTCCACATACTGTACATTATTGTTTTTCTCCTCTATGCTCTGCCTTTCTGAAACGCGTCGATTTTTAAAAGCTCATCGTTCTGAAATCTAGGTGTGCTCTGATTGTCCAGCTATCCAGTGCTTTTGATTGGCCAAATACCTCAAGCATGTGACAGAAATGGCTGATTATGCTGATTGACGAGACAAAACCAATAAAACTCATTATAAACGAGGCATTTGTTGTATTCAGTGGGGACATAATTACTGATTATATGACTTATACTGTCTTTTACTCATTGCATCGCACCACACCACGTAAACATAAAACCATGTCTACATCTGTGATCGGAGAAATGACAAACAACAAAAGCTACTCTACACTGCTCAAAACTCACGTTGGAATCATCAGTGGCAAATCCTTAAAAATAATACGTACTTACAGTCTGTGAGTCAAAACAGCCGGCATTGTAGTCTAACTCTACCAGGATCAGGAAACAGTCCTCCATAAAATGTGCTGCACACCTCTGAATATTTGGGTTGAACTGTTCTGGGAACAGTGTTGTAAATACAACTTAAACCACTGATTTCTAGTTGTGTCCATTTTTGGAAGGTCAAACAAAGTGGTTTCGCTTTCACAACTAAACACACAGCTTCTTCACAACATGGCGGCGGCGGTGGAAGGAACAAGAAAGTTACGCCTTCTTTCTTTTGGGTGACATTTGGGCGGCGTTATGCATATCTTCCCACACAGTGACGTAGACATATGGGGCGTGTTTAAACAAGGCGTTTTAGGAGGGGCGTGACCATCTCACTTTTATAAAGTATATTTCTTTGGTTTTGAGACTTTAGTCTTTTGCAACTTCAGGGATCTTATCTATTCACAAACAGCTTGTAACACTTCAAACAGAAAGGAAAAATTGAAATCGCATCAAATTACCCCTTTAAATGATTACGGCTGTTACTGTACACACCAGCCTGGTCGTCGGTCGGCATTGTGGTTCTTTGTGAGCATCTGTTTTGTTCAGCCCAAGTCACTATCATCACTTAGCACTACTTCAAGTCAGAAGGGGAGGACACTGTTGATCTCAATTTAATTCAGAAGGTGTGGTTATGTTACAATTGATCAGTTATACAACTACTTTGATTTAGCTTACACAGCTCACAAAAGAGAACATTGTCACGTTTAACCTCCATTAAAATTCAAGTTTGGTTCCATTCGATAGCTCATGCAGTTTAATCTTGATATTATACTGAAAATTAATTGTAATTTTTGAACCAAGATATGATTTTACTATTTATAATATGTTATATAATAATTTTAAAGTTAAAATGTTATGTCATGGAATCCACTGTTTCAGCACTGGTTAATTCTTAACACAGTTTTGAAAAATGAATAAATAAATTGTGGGCATGCTAAACTGCAGGGTGGAGTGGGAAGTGGAGAGATAGAAAACACAACAATCAATTGCTTATCAATTGGAAGGCTGCATCTTTCCTATACCAGTTGTTTTGAGGATTCTAGGCGAGAGTTCTCAACTGTCAAGTAAGCCCACATTCACACATCTAGTTTTTTTTTTTTTTATAAATCACCCGGCTCTACGGAGACTTTTTCTTTAGGAAGTGCCCTGTGCTCCTAATTAAAACATTTAGGAGCACGGTCACCAATTTAGGAGCCCCTTCTACAGTAACAAATTTGATTAAAAAATATCCTTCCCATTACGAGGTGATATTTGACTCTTTAAAGTGATTTACAGTGGAATTTTGTTTTTAATGGCATTTTTCTAACTTTATTAAGAGTATGTCATCTTTTATGTCAAAATCTAAAAAATATATTTATAAGCTCTCTAACATTTCTAATTAAACCACGGAAAACAATTAGAATAAGAATAAGTTACTAATCAAATGAAATCAGTATTTAAGAAATAAATTTGTGCTACAGAAATGGCACAAAAGAACACACAAGTGGCTTGTATGTGTATTTTCAGACGTTTAATGAGGCTCGGAGGTCGCATGAGTGCAATTAAATTCATAAATTCATGTTGAGGTTAATGTTTTAATATACCTTTTGAAATATAGAAAGGATTTAAAGTAACAGAAAATTGCTTTAAAAAAATTAAACTAAAACTGCAGCAGTGGCGACAAGTGACTGTCTTTATGAGTGAGTCACTGAATCATTTATTCAATTGATTCGTTTGAACAGCTGAATCATTCAGGAACGAAGTTCGTGACAGTCTTTATGATTGGGTAATTGAATCATTGACTCACTAGATTCGTTTAAACACGCAGTTCATTCATAAACGAATCACCGCTGTGTTTGAATGGAGATGCGCAGCGGCTCAGCTGTTACTTTTTTTTAAAAACTATTTTTGTTGATGAAATAGAGCAAAATAAGGCAATTGTGTTGTTGTCAGACAATATAAGTCACTTAATATTAATTTCTTGTTTATTGAATTGTATTGTATTTAATCAGTATCACATTTACAAACTCCCCTAAAAATCATTAAGTTGTCACTCATCTTAGTTCATCGCGATCTCTCAAAACTCCATTATAATCGACGAAGCTCTCTACACTGCACAATGAATATCTTATTTACACCCCGTCAACACTGTGTTTGTTATAATGAGAGATACGTCTGTGATACATTACTCAACGCTGCAGAAACACGTACGTATATTAGAACCTTTGAAGCTCCCTCAGCGCAAACACAAATATGCTGATCGGGTCAGTCGCACAGGTGCTCCTAAATATTATTTCATAGTCGCACGCAGTAGTTTTCAGTCGCAAATGCGACTGAAATGGTCGCACTGTAGAGCCCTGAATACTAAGTTTTAAATACTAAAATTTGTGAAAATACTTTAAAAATCTTCCTATTAACTGACTTTCTATTAATGTGATACAGTGAATGACAACTATCTGTCTCCCAGTGGTTTAGCTCATTGGCAGTTTACCATTATGTGATTCATTTACTACAAAACAAATAAAAAACACATTGCCATCCTGCATTACATAATGTAATTGGACAAGTTCACTGCCAATTCATTTTCCACCAGTTCTTTTGGAATGTGTGGAAAGGATTGTGAGTGATTGGAAGACGTGAAGGATACATTTCATGCATCCTTCAAAATACTCCTAATGAAGGATTTGAATCATACGCTGCCTTCCAAGGATCTTTCTAAATTGAGATGGTCTTTGATGGTGCTTGATGACGTGGTAGCTACGATACACTTCATTAAGGCATTTAGTAGATGATTTTATCTAATTGGACTTAAAGGGGTCATATGATGCTGCTAAAAAGAACATTATTTTGTGTATTTGGTGTAATGAAATGTGTTTATGCAGTTTAAGGTTCAAAAAACACATTATTTTCCACATACTGTACATTATTGTTTCTCCTCTATGCCCCGCCTTTCTGAAAGACCTTCTGTCAATTTTTACAAAGCTCATCGGTCTGAAAAAGCGAGGTGTGCTCTGATTGGCCAGCTATCCAGTGCGTTGTGATTGGCCGAATTCCTCAAGCGAGTGATGGAAATGTTACACCCCTTACCATATTGTGACGACCCCGGGCTGGACTCCGCTTCGTCCACGGTGAAAGCCGATCTGGCAATCAACAGCGCGAAGTTGAAGTATTTCCTCAGCGACCAGCACTGATCAGCTCTAGGCTTGACGAAGCGGATATTGTCCTCTTTTGGAAGGCCAAACAAAGTAGTTTTGCTTTCACAACGAAGCACACAGCACCTTCACGACATGGCGGCGGCGGCAACAACAATACTAACAATACATAAGAATTAAAGTTACGCCTTCTTTCTTTGCTGAACATTTGGGCGGCGTTAAGCAAATCTTCCCACACAGTGACGTAGACACGTGTTAGACGCCCGTTTTGGGTAGGCGTGGCTGACTCTTAACTTTTAATATCTCTTTGGATTTGAGACTTTGTCTTTGCAACTTTACAGATCTTCTTCTTTATGCACCAAGAGCTTGTAACACCCAAAAGAAAGGACAAATTGAAATCTTCATCATATGACCCCTTTAATATAAAGGAACATAAGCAGTTCATCACAGAGCCAACAATATTCATATTGTATAATGTCAGGTTTATTACAAAGCAGACTAGGAAACAGCTAGAGTCAGAGTTAATAATGTTAGAGAAGGACATTGTGTGGTGTGTTTGTGGTGTGTGTGTGTATCTCAAGAGGCATGTATTTATCATTTTGCATAGTTAATACTGGGAAAACTGGGCATGAAATGCTTGTGACGAGGCTCAGAGCTACAGTGACATACAGGACCATACTAAAAAACATTTTAAAAAACGAAAAGAATGCAAAAGATATAGGTGTACGTGGAGGGCACTGAGATATTGAGTGACTTCAGTGACCATAGGCAGAACAATAACACAGACAGAGCATTAAATACAAATAAGTGGCAGTAACAGATACAATAAGGGTAGATGGTGTTAAGAGTTTTAAGTAGTCCTGAGGTACTGATATAAGAATATTGGGATAGAGCAGTGTCCAAAATGTCATTGTAGAGTGTCGCAGAGCTACATGAAAGAAAATTAAAGTGGAAGTTCAAGTACAATAAATAACAAACTTAAGAGCAGCATGTATTCCGGTTTTAGATGAAGGATAGCTGGCTGTTAAGCAGTCTGATGGCTTGAAGATAGAAGCTGTTCTTCAGTCTGGTTGTCCGTGATCGAATGGATCGTAAGCGTCTGCCAGATGGCAGTGTGGCAAACAGGTGATGAGCAGGGTGAGTGCGGTCGTTGATGATGCTGCGGGCCTTTCTCAAGCAGCGAGTTTGATAGATGTCCTGTAGTGCTGGGAGTTTATGTCCAATGATGAGCTCTGCTGTTCTCACCACTCTCTGAAGAGCTTTGCGGTCGAAAGAAGAGCAGTTGCCGTACCATACAGTGATGCAGCCGGTCAGAATGCTCTATATGGTGCAACAGTATAAGTTTGACATGATGTCAGAGGAGATGCTAAACCTCTTCAGCCTCCGCAGGAAGTAGAGAGAGACACTGAAGGGCTGTTCTCACTATGATCTCTGAGTGTGGGCTCCAGGAAAGATCCTCAGAGATGTGAATGCCAAGGAACTTGTAGCTCTTAACTGTCTCTACTTTCTCTCCATTGATGTGAATGGGAACGTGACCCTCTCTTTGTGACTCCTGTAGTCCACGATCATCTCCTTGGTCTTGCTGACGTTTAGAGAGAGATTGTTTTCAGCACACCATGCTGTGAGTGCGTTAACCTCATCTCTGTAGGATGTCTCATCGCCGTTAGTGATGAGTCCTAGGATAGTAGTATCGTCAGCAAATTTGAGGATGATGTTGGAGCTATGCTTAGCAGAGCAGTCGTAAGTGAACAGGGAGTACAAGAGAGGACTGAGTACACATCCCTGTGGGGCACCAGTGCTGAGAGTGAGTGAGGAGGATGTGTGGTTGCCAATTCTAACCACCTGGGGTCTGCCAGTCAGATAGTCCAGAACCCAGTTACATAAATGACTGTTAAGACCCAGATCTTTCAGTTTGGCTATAAGTTTGGTAGGAATGATGGTGTTAAATGCAGAGTTGTAATCAACAAACAGCATCCGCACATAGGTGTCTCTTCCCTCCAAGTGTTCCAGGGCAGAGTGTATGGCCATTGCAATGGCGTCATCAGTGGATCTGTTTGAGCGGTAAGCAAATTGGAATGGGTCCAGGGTGTCAGGTAGAGAGGAGCAGATGTGGGATTTGACTAGACATTCGAAGCACTTCATGAAGACTGATGTCAGTGCTACAGGGCGGTAGTCATTCAGGCAGGAGACAGTTGTTTTTTTGGGAACAGGGATGATGGTGGTTTGCTTGAAGCATGTGGGGATCACTGTTAGTCCCAAGGAGAGGTTGAAGATGTTGGTGAAGACATCTGCTAACTGGACAGCACAGGCCCTCAGAACTTGTCCGTGGATGCCATCTGGACCTGGAGCTTTCCGGCCGTTGACTCTCTTGAAGGCCTTACTCACTTCGAGTGTGTTTAGAACCAAGGGGCAGGTGTCAAGGTCAGCAGGTATTTTCACAGCAGGGAATGTGTTGCCTGTCTCAAAGCGAGCATAGAATGTATTGAGCTCGTCTGGTAAGGAGGCAGACAAAGACACAACACTGCTTTTCCTTCCTTTGTAGTCAGTGATATAGCACAAACTGCTCCACGTGCGTTGGGGGTCAGAGCCATGATATTCTGACTCCACTCTGTCCCTAAAGTCTCTTTTGGCTGATTTGATAGTTTTATGAAGGTCATACCTGGACTTCTTGTAAGCAGTTAGATCCCCAGAGTTGAAGGCAACAGTTCGTGCTCTTAACCTGGCACGCACCTCACCGTTGACCCATGGTTTCTGGTTTGGAAATGATTTAACATTAATGGATGGGAAAATCCTGCATTTGTTGATGTAGCATTTCACAGAATCTGTGTATTCATGTATGTTGTCTCCTGCTGCATCTTGAAACATCTGCCAGTCTGTGGATTCAAAGCAGTCCTGCAGTGTGGCGATGGCATCTTCACTCCATTTGTGAACTGTTTTAGAAACCGGTTTTTCCAGTTTGAGGCATTGTCTGTAGGCTGGTAACAGCAGTATGCTAATGTAGTCACCTTTGCCAAATGCTGGTCGGGGGAGGGGTTTGTAACTGTCTTTTAGTGTTGAATAGCAGTACCTGGTATTCCCTAGATTATGAGGACCAAATGTCCCCACAAGGATAGTAAAACCAGTAAATTTTTTGGTCCCCATGAGGACGCAAGCTTATAAATCATACAGGATTTTTTGAAATAGCAGAAAGTTTTGTGTGAGGGGTAGGTTTGGGGGTAGGGTTAGGGTAAAGGGATTACATCTATGGAATGTTTTGAATATTTCCAACACAATTTAACAGTCACTGTAATCGTGATATGAAATTTTCAGAGGAGAAAAAACATTTAGAAAGTGAATGCATGCTGTAAAATTGTACTAGAAAGTAAATAAAAACTTAGTGTATTGGTAGAGAAATGGAGAGTGATCAGCAGGCTACAAACACAAGCAATGCACCAACAAGGAAGCAGTCGAAAGAGGAATGTGTCAGTATGTGTGTAATCATTTCTGTGTTAGCAAGTGGTTGTTTGTATGTGTGTGTCACTGTCTGTTTATATTTTGAGGACTTGTAAGTTGATGTGTGTTTTCTGTTCTTATATCATGGACTTCATGCTTCAGAGTGCTTTTGTTTTGATAATTAAAGTTTTGACTGCTGGAAATTATCCTGTCCTTTGCCTCTTTCGTGTTGCTTGAACCACGCCTTACAGAAGAACTGACCTGAAATAATAGATTTATCAGCAGTTAGACACCTTCTCCTTACTTGGGGATCGATCCCTTGAGGACCACACCAGTGAGCTCCTTCAGCTGGCTCATCTAACTCACAACCAAGACCGGTCACTGATCGCATATTTTCAAGCCAGTCTCAAGGACTCACTAAAAGACCAGCTGCCCATCTAAGGTTTTTGGGGGACATTCAAAGACTTTGTGGAAGACGCACTCCTCCTGAGTTGGGTCCCCCTTCTCTGTGGGTGAGGAGGAAGAAGATCTGCTCAGCCCCACGCCAACCGCGGACCTATAGCCAGAGCCCATGCCTGCCACAGAGCTTGAGGCCACTCCCACTACGGAGCCAGCCACCAGGTTTGTCCTGCAGCCAGAGCCCACCACCTTGTTCATCTCCGAATCTGAGCCAGAAGCCATGTCCGTCCAGAAGGGGAATAAATGGACTTTAGAGATCTGGATTTAATTCTAGCCCATACTCCCTGAGGTCCTTCCTCCTGTGTCGGGCATGATGGACTCCCTATCCACTGATCCTGCCTAGCCTCCAGGTTCCTTTGTCCTTGCTTGTTCCATTCAGCTCTTCCTCCTTCCCTCTGGCTCCACTGTTGTCCTTGCTTACTCCAGCTCCACAGTGGCCCTCCGAGCCCATGCCTTTAGCTCAGTTCTGCAAGTCATCGAATCCTCCTTAAAAAAACAGCTTGATAGATTTGCTTCCTAAAAACATGCAGCTTTTCACTTAAATGTTTAGTTCACCCAAAAATTTAAATTAGCCCATGAATTACTCACCCTCAATGCATCCTAGGTGTATATGACTTTCTTCTTTCAGACGAATCCAGTCGGAGTTATATAAAAAATTGTCTTTGATCTTTCAAGCTGTTTAATGGCACTCAATGGGTGTTGCAGTTCATCAGTCCAAAAGAAGGGAAATAAAGCGCATCCATCCATAATAAAAAGTACCTCACACGGCTGCGGGTGGTGAACAAAGGCAACCTGTAGTGAATCAATGCGTTTTTGTAGATACTAACCATAGGATTTAAAACGAACATCAAGTATCTACGTGCGCTCACGTGTTGTACACTGAAGCATTTGGGCTGATGACGTATGAGGTCGGCTTTGTGCATGCGCCGCTCAGAAGTGACAAAGGGGAGAGAGGGGGAGAATTCAAAACAACGGTCACGATTTGTAAGAAAAGGTCGGAGATTTCGTAAGCCAAGAGGACTGATTTTCCTTTGCAAAGTAGTGAACTTTGCTTCCTTTGCTCCTGTAAACCAACGTTGGTTTTCACGAGACTCACCGCCGCATGCGCAATGCTGACCTCATACGTCATGCTCCCGTAGCCGCTTCCGTGTACAATGTTGGCGCGCGCGATATTAAGGGAATATTACGTTTATGAATATGGATATTTTTCTTACAAAAACGCATCAATTCGCAAAAGGAGGCCTTTGTTTACCCCCCAAGCTTGTTGAGGTACTTGTTATTGGATGGATGCACTTTATTTCATTTCTTTTGGATTGATGAACTGCAACACCTGCTGACTGCCATTAAACAGCTTGGAAGATCAAAGACAATTTTTAATATAACTCTGATTGGATTCATCTGAAAGAAGGAAGCCTATTTGCCTAGATGGCTTAGGTTGGATATATGTGCTATTTTACATTTTGGGTGAACTATCCCTGTAATTGATGGCCTGGAGACATGTGGATTACTTGTGGATTATTGTGATGTTTTTATCAGCTGTTTAGACTCTCATTCTGACGACACCTATTCACTGCAGAGCATCCATTGGTGAGCAAGTGATGAGTGATGTGCTCCCAGAAGAGGTGAGTTTTCAGCTGTCAGGGATTTGTCTGTCAGTTTAAGGTTTGGAATATCATTCCTTTAGTGAAGAACAGTGAACGAGAATGTTTGGAAAATGATTTTGTGATTAAAATACCATGAGTGCCGCTTGCTCACTGCCATTTGTGGTTGGCAGATGCCAGTAATTTAGCCATGACTGTCTTATATGAATGCCTTTATTTTGGAATGCATATGCATTATGAATGTATTTTGCATATGAAATAAATTTCCTTTGTTTTGTTGGGTGTGAACTACTTAGTTACTATGAAAACACACTGCCTTTGACCATCAGATGAAGATGAATTTACTCCGTGTGTGTGTGTGTGTGTTGCAGGTACACTCATCTGCGTCAGACAGCTCAGTGATGAGCTCCTCTCCCCAGCGCATTCAGATAATCTCCACTGACCCCTCTGTCACAACCCCTCAGAGAATACAGGTTCACACACAAGCACACACACTTGCTTTATTGTAGATGGTGCACTGATACATTCAGACACACTCAAACTCTTTCTCTTTTTCAGATAGTCACTGAGCAGCAGACGGGTCAAAAAATCCAGATAGTGACGGCACTGGACTCCACTGTGCCCAAACAGCAGTTTATCCTGGCAGCACCTGATGGCTCTTCAGCAGGCAAAGTCCTCCTGGCATCACCTGAGGGTACTAGTGCCAAACAGCTTATCTTTGCCACTGCTGATAGCCTGGTGCCTGGCAGAATTCAGGTATGATGTCACATGAATGCATTGGTGTTTCTTCAACCATGTGGACATTTGTGTCTCAGAGGATTTTTGTATATTATTTTTCAGTACATGCACTTACGTGTGGTTATAGTGTAGCTTATCTAGGACACTGGGAAATATAAACTAACTACATGGGTTAAGGTTAGGTTTAGGGGTAGGTTCAGGGTTAGTAGTTATTCCCCAATTATTGTAATTACTATAATAAGTACAGATTTCAGCTTTAGATCACATGAAACCCATTTTGGTAACTTTTTGGCAATTATTTTAACCCCGTCTTCATTTATTTATGCTACTTTCCAGATGCCTTTTATGTTTAGATTTTATTGTTGTACTCTTGTCCCAGACCCTGAATTTCAATCTTAAAACATTAAAATCCCTTATAAATAGTAGAATTATTACATCCAGGGTGCAATTTGCAGATTTTCACTGCCTGTGCTGTTGATATCCCAGATTCTAGTAATTTTTCATTCCCAGACAGGAAACATTTTATACCCGATTCTGGTCAGGCGGTATGCATTTCCCGTTTCCGAGAGTAGATGATGTTTTCTTACTGGCATATTAACACCGGAATATTAACAGATTCTACCACATGTAACAGTAAGTAATTGGATAAATATTATGTTCTAATTTTAGGTCCACAGTGTTTTATTTAAATAAATCAAAATGCTAATTGTGACTTTTTGTCTTGCAATTCTGAGTTTATATCACGATTCTGACTTTTCTTCTCAGTTTTGTGAGTTTATATCTTGTAATTCTGAGAAACCTTGCTTTTAAGAAACTCTTAAGTCTTAAGAAAATCCTAAGAAACCTTGCTCCATGTGAGAGAAAACACTGGTTTATAAAACAGGGAAACTGGTTGCAGTTACTTCTTTCACAAGAAGTCTATGTTGTTATATTAAATATCTGTATGGTGAAACAAATTAGTGGACCAGAACTAACTGTTGTGAAAATGGTTTATATTTTAAATAACCATGTGCTACTGCCTGTTGTTGGATAGTCCAGTAAATTTACATTTTTATTTATTATTTTCTTGTTGATGGTCACAAAGCAAAAGTCGTTTTTTTTTCGTATTACTCCATGTTTCATTTTCATGTGAAAATATAGTAAAATCTCTATTAGATGATGCATTTTTACTGTATTTTATAGCAGCCTATATATACTGTCATACTACCTGTGAATTAGATAATTACTTTTATACGTGGCATCATCATCATCTGTGCCCTGGTTTGATCTGTGGGCATGAAATTGTGCTATAAAAATTCTAACCCTGAATGCCAAGTAATTAATCCTTCTGCCTTTTCTGGTAGTTTGTAACAGATGCAGTTTCAGTGGAGAGGCTTCTGGGTAAAGGGGCAGACATGAGCCGAGCACAGCCAATAGAATACTGCGTGGTGTGTGGAGATAAAGCCTCAGGTATAAACGCATTCAATAGGAATAATGCCAGTGCATGCAAAGCAGCATTACATATGAGAGACATGTGTTGCCCATAGACCGTCTGTTAAGTATTGCATGCTGAAATAGCAAAACAGGCCTGAAATCACCAGGGCTCATTTCCTAAAAGCATTGTTAGCCAAGGTAGATTGTAAAGACCATTGGTGCCAATGGTTTCAGTTATGTACTTAACAGCCCAGGCCAGTTCTAATCTAATTGGCTGGCCGTTTCGCATTATAAGATTCCTGAATGTTTTCAAAAACGGGGGAAAGATTAACGTACTGCGTTTTGCTTAAGACGCATATGGGAAAAAGTTTTTTTTTCTCCTGAACTGAAGCCTATTCATTCACGCATGGCACTCCCGGCCATATGTTCCTGCAGGAGCTTTAAAAAACGAACCAATTTCTCGAGCGGAGCCTGCCGGCCTATGGCACCCGAAGCCCGCCACAGCCTGCCAGATGGCGGGCATCTGGCTATATAAGCGGGCGCCCGACTGAAGCGACGACGAGTCGTGCAGCTACATAGCACGGCAAGGAACGCAGTACTCGTTCCCATATCGCAGGGAACCGAGGTTACGTTCGTAACTGCCGACCGTTTCCCTTTCGATACTTCACTCGTACTGCGTCACTAGACGCTATGGAGCAGTCCCAATCACGCCGTGCTAATTTAGTGGGAACTCTAAGGTATAATCCATAAGCCACCATTCTTATAGAGAAATTCAACAATAACCCAAGGCTAAACGGCTGAGCTTTCCTAGGTCACCCCCGCCCTGGTTTATTCGTTCCAGATATAACCCCAACCTTCGCCCCATGGGTCGAGGGCTAACAGTTGAACAATACCAGAGAACTTGGGCGCAGTAAGGCCATGGGCTCTCTGTCATGTCCGTTTACGCAGGGGGCAGTGGGCAGGTCCCATGAAAGGATGGTAGGGGGACGAGGTGGATTCAGCCTCCTTGCACCCTTCAGGAAGCGGATGACCGCGGTATTTTTGTCCACTGATTGGCCCTCATAGGGACATGAAAGGCCGCTATAGCCGCCACATAGACTTTGAGCGTGGAAGGGGAGCGACCCTTATCCAACAGCTCTTGTAAAAATGACAGCACCTCTGCTAATTCGGAAGTGAGAGGGTCTTTGCCGCGGTTTATACACCCTAGGCGGAGAAAAAAGACCATTTTAATGCATAGAGACATCTCGTAGACGGAGCTCTAGCCTCCAAAGTTGTGTTTAAGAATCGCTTTGGGAGGCACTAAGGCTCCCGTCGAGCGGCCAGAGGTGCAGGGCCCATAGGTCGGGCCGAGGATGCCATAATGTCCCGTTCGCTTGAGAGAGGAGATTCCGTCTCAGTGGAACAGGCCAGGGGCCCGCTATCAGTAGCTGAGTCAGCTCTGATAGCCACAGCTGGTTCATCCAAAGGGAGGACACCGGGAGAACCTTGTGTTTTTGTTCCCTTACTCGCTTGATTACCTGTGGGATCAGAGCGATCGAGGGGAAAGCATAGAGAAGGAGGTTGGGCCAATCGTGGGCCAACGCGTCCCTGCTCTTTGAGAAATAAATTTGGCAGTAAGAGTTGTCTTCTGAGGCGAAGATGTCCACCTCGGCCTCGCCGACGATCTCCCCGATTTTCTGACATTTCGGGATGGAGGGTCCACTCACCCCTAGACATTGCTTCCCTGATAACATGTCCTCCCCTGGTTCAATTTGCGGTATAAATGCCTGACCTTTAGCGAGCCGCAGGTTGTGTGGGGAGCCTCACTCCTAAGACGCGCTCCCTATGTCAACGACGCCAGCTCTTTGAAGGAGGCACTCCCTGCGAGTTAGTAGGACACACCCGTACATGTTGTCCCCGGATTAGCCAGTGCCCTTTCAGACTGGCAGGAAGAACTTACAGCTCGACATACGCTAACATTTTTCCCCGCAGTAATGGGAACCTTTTTTCTATTTCTGCTTCGACCAGTGGCCGCAGGTCGTATGGGCCCTCGCACAGGCGCCCCCACCTGAGTTGATGCGTCTGTCGTGACAACTGTCCGTCTGTAACAAAACACAACCAAACAACCCCACCCCTCCCCATGCCACGCCCTGTTCCTCCCCGAGAGTTCTTCCAAGGGGGTCAGAGGCCATACACCAGGCTGACGGCACACCGAATGCAGGCGTCCGTTTACGCCACGCATGGATGGAACACCATCGCTCAGACCCGTTTGCTTAGTTCCCAGGCTTCGTCGTTTCTCTCTCCGAGGCTTGCTGAGAGAGGAGAAACGTGAGAGTGGGGCTGTATAGTGAAAGGCGGTCCACGAGTGGAGAAAAGCGAGACTCATGCTCAAGTGAGCATTCTGTCTCAGTAAGCACGCAGCTCACTGCCCTTCTGCGGCGGATATGAGTGCAATGGAGAAAGAGCACGCAGGCACAGTGCCGGCATGAGATCAGTCAGACCGATTGCTTATTCCCTGACTCCGCTGTTTCTCTCTCCGATGCTCGCTGAGAGAGGAGAAACGGGAGAGCAGGGCTGCCTCCAGTGAAGGTGGTCCGCGAGCGTAGAAGAGCGAAACTCATGCTCAAGTGAGCATTTTGTCTTAGTAAGCGCGTAGCTCACTGCCCTTCTGTGGCGGATCCGCTAATAAGCTCTTTTAGAATCTATATTTCTATATTTAATTTGATATTTTAATAGCATCTTAATACATTAAGCAATGTTAAGTGTTTATGCTTTTCTAGAGGAGGAAAACGCTTAACGAGAGACTTTGTGCATTGCGTTCATATTCTGCTGTTCTGGTCACAAATTTGTGGGTCTTGTCTTTTTCTTGCAGGACCCTGTACGTTATAGTACTAATTTGGTTTTAATCGTTTAATCACCACCACAGCTTCTTGTCTTCATTGGCAACACTTTCATTGGCAAAGTTCCTTTCTTCTTGTCTTCACCACCTGGCTACTGTTGTAAAATGTTGAGAGATTCAAACAAAAAGTAATAAAAAATAGAACAAAATAAAAAATAAAGACTCCAAGTGACGTCGCTAGCGGAAGTGCAAGTGTCTGAGAGTGCGGTCTCAGGTCGCTCCCTTAATTCGTTCACCAGCGCTTTGCGATAGAAGACAGCACATCAACTGCCTGCCTGTCTATCGTATTTACATCAATGAAGAAAAAAAGTTGTACCAAAGTTGAATAAGTGAATAAATCTGCTGCCTTCTCTGAGAGCAGTTGAAAACACAATTAACATGCTTGACACGCAACAGCGCCCCCTATTTACCTGGATCTTCTACTTTACAGATTGATTTGACTATAACTAAAAAAGTATAGTTGTTACATGTGAGTTGGTCATTGTATTATGTTTATGACATTGGATATTTTTGTTTACACTGTGTTATTTTTATTTCTAAATATACAGTACTATGTGCGGGTTTGTGTATTTGAAGGGAGGCATTATGGGGCGGTCAGCTGTGAAGGTTGTAAGGGGTTCTTCAAGCGAAGTGTGCGCAAGAGTCTGACATACAGCTGCCGCAGTAACCAGGACTGTGTGGTGAACAAACACCATCGCAACCGTTGCCAGTTCTGTCGTCTCAGGAAGTGCTTGGAGATGGGCATGAAGATGGAGTGTGAGTAAATAAATAAACAAAAACTCTGACCACATGGTCATACCTTGACAAAAAAGGTACAAAACTGTCACTAGGGCAGTACCTTTTTAACTTAAATGTACACTTTAGGTACTAATACAAAGATGTACCTTTTTAGCTTTTGTACCTTAGCGTACTGCCAAAGTGAAAGCTTTGTACCGTTTCTTTGTGAGAGTGTATACCTGCGTCTGTTCTTCTGAGAGCATATAACCTCATCTGAACTCGTTAACACCCCGTGGCCAATGAAACAGTGCTGGTACTTGGCTGGAGCTCAGCTGGAGGATCTGTAAACCTCTTTCAGAACTGGCCCATGTTACCAATTACACGAGAGCCATACACTGTCGTAACTGACTATGATACTATGCAGCGTTGTGGCCCCTTTAAATGTTTCATAATTGCACAGTGAAAATTTGGAAGGCTGAAGCTTCTGACAGTATTTATGCATTTTGTATTACTCACATAGCTGTACAGAGTGAGAGGAAACCCATTGATCTTCCTAGAGAAAAACCTGCCAACTGTGCAGCATCCACAGAGAAAATCTACATCAGGAAAGACCTGCGGAGTCCCCTCATCGCAACACCGACCTTCATCTCTGAGAAAGACGCCTCACGGTGAGACTCACATTCACAAAGCATCTGCATGCTCTACATGATGCATGCAACTAGCTTAAACCAGAGGTCTAGTAAAAAAAAAAAAAAGAGCTCACATTAATATAATTCAAATTAGAGTCAGGGATTTAGTGTAGTTAATTCAATACAGGGTATTCATTTACTGTAGCTTTATTTTATTTTACTATTTATTTCTTCAAGCGTCTGGTAAATGAATTAATTTAAATATTTGTATCATGATTTAATCCTCTGTGCAGGTCCAGACTGTTTGACTCTGGAATGCTTGTCAATATCCAACAACCTTTAATACAAGCTGATGGCACATTACTATTAGCAACAGACAAAGTAAAAACATCTACATAACTTTTCTGTCAGTTTTTTTTCTTTTGTGTTTTGTGCAGTCCAGGGTTTCCCAAGCCGGAGTTTGTAATGACCTTGGGTGTTTTTAGATTGTGATTGCCAAAATACCAAATTATACTCTGATTTAATTTACAAAAATTTGTCATAATTTTTTTTGTTGTTGTCATATTTATTGAAAGATTAAACATTAAATGAAATCTCAAGGGGTTATTCAAGAATAATAATTTAGATCAGAGGGGTTGAACGGACAGTTAAACGGTTGGGAGTCCCGGATCCAAAATGTTTTGGTATTTGTTGCTGTTAAATTTAGTATTTTTTAAATAATAATTATACATATTATAAACATTCAGAAAAAGCTGTAGGTGTTAGTTTTATTTCCCACTTTAAAATATATATGAAGATGTTATTTGTTCATCAGGCGGAGTCAGGACAAGGTGATCTGGGGACGCTGGCTAATGTGGTTTCATCATTAGCCAATCTGAACGATCCGGTTAGTAACGGAGAGCTGGAGGAGTCACCCAGTGAAATCACACGGTGTGTTATTAATGCAGACAATAGTTGTGTATGTTTTTCACAGTGTAAAGAGATTATGGTATTAGTTATAGGAATAAGTAATTAAAAAGAAAATTACTCCATTCCAAACCCATGTGACTTCTTTCTTCTGTGGAAGGGGTTGTTTTGACCATAAAACAAAAGAAGATGACAACATCTTAGTTTGAATCAAACAAACCTGATGTATGGCTCCTAAAGATGTGGAATATGGCACACAAGTCATGAAGTCTGAACATTGTACAGAAAGTGGTACAGATTTGGAATGACATATGGTTAAGTAAATTTCAAAGAGCTGGTTTTAAACTACCATCAAACCCGGTAAAAAAAAAAAACTTGATAATTTTTTGTAATTGTTTCTGAGTGTGATGTCTTTGGTGTTGCAGTGCCTTTGACGCGCTAGCTAAAGCTCTGAACCCCAGTGAGGTGGTGGAGGGCCAGAGCTTGTCAGAGGTGGATGGGGTGGGTGGAGCTACAATACAGGTGATCAGCAGGGATCAAATCTCACCACTCATAGAAGTCGAGGGACCTCTGCTTACTGACACACACATCAGCTTTAAGGTGTGTACATGACATTCTTATACTCTTGCAAAAGCTTTGAAGTCAACATGAAATAAAAGAAAAAGAAAAAATATTTTATGCTGCTGTTGTAGAGTAGACGTGCTGTTATTTATTATCGATTAGCATTAATGTAATAAAGTTACAACAACAAGCAGTAATAACAACAACAAAAAATGTGGATAAAGAAGTGTTACATTGGTCCATGTGGTGGTGCTCTTGAGGGTGAATCCACATTCTGGTCTAAATGTCTCCTCAAAAGTGGGTGACGGTAGCATTTAAGACAGAAGTAATCTTCCATACGGTGGCCGTGAAGTGCAAAACAAATCACAATTCTGAAAACAAAATAACATATTACTAACGCAAATGCAAGTCTAAAAAACAAAATAACAATTCAGACAGCACAACAACAAATCAGAAAACATTATAACAAGTCAGAAAACACAACGACAAATCATACAAACCGGAAGAGGTAGGTATAGTATGAGACAGCGCCATTGGTTTGGGATTACTCATCGCTGACTGGACGAGACATCTGTCAATCAACGTATACAGGAAGAACCAGCCGAAGAATAGCAGAGTCGTGGTAGAAAGTTCGGAGATGGTATTAAAGTAGCTCAGTTTAAATGTATTGTATGAATTGCCCTTACTATGGAATAAAAAATACGGAGTGTATATTTACATTTAGTTAAAAGTGGCTGTAAAACATCAGTTCCAGTGGTGCTGATGGATAAGCGTGTGTCACTGACTTTTTGACGAGATCGACCCGGGTTCAATCCCGCCTTTTGCCGAACTTTTTTTTTCTCCCTTTTCAAATCTCGTATCACATCGTAAAGGCATTTATTTTCAATAAAAATTAAGGAAATAATCAAAAAGTTGATAATAAAGTACCGGGTAGGTGTAGGGAGGGCTTTATTGTAACAATAAGGTGGCATCCATTTAATAATAAAAATTAAAATTAAAATTTACACTCAATAAGTTATTGCATACTGTTTTATAATGTACTACTATAATTGCCACTATTTGCAACAAGTAGTATACTTGATAGTAGAAATCCTGCTATTTTAACATAGTGTAAATAGGTATTTGCACTTAGTGTAAATAGCATATTGCTAAAAATACTGCTATTTTCACTTAGTGTAAATATAATCCATTGCTAATACGAGATTTGAAAAGGGAGAAAAAAAGTTAGCCAAAAGGCGGATTTGAACCCGGGTCGATCGCGTCAAAAGGAGCAGCCTATGACACACGCTTTACCATCTACGCCACTGAAGCTGAAGATTGTCTGCCACAGTTAATAATGTAAATAGACACCCCGTATTTTTTATTCCATAGTAAGGGCAATTCATACAATACATTTAAACTGAGCTACTTTAATACCATCTCCGAACTTTCTACCACGACTCTGCTGTTCTTTGGCTGGTTCTTCCCTGTATACGCTGATTGACAGATGTGTCGTCCAGTCAGCGGTGAGTAATCCCAAACCAATGGCGCTGTCTCATACTATACCTACCTCTTCCGGTTTGTCTGATTTGTCATTGTGTTTTCTGACTTGTTATTTTGTTTTCGAATTTGTCATTGTGTTTTCTGCCTTGTTATAATGTTTTCTGAATTGTTAATTTGTTTTCCTGAATTGTTATTATTTTTTAGACTTTCCCCAAAACAAAAAAAAAAAACATTTGCGTTTGTAATTTGTTATTTTGTTTTCAGAATTGTGATTTGTTTTGCACTTCTTTTCCACCGTACTTCCACAATCCACTGCAAATTTACATTCAGATCTCACTCATTTTCCAGGCTGACCCACTTTTCACCATCCATTAAATTCCTGATGGATTATATCAAGTATTGCCCTACATGGTTTTATCTCATTAAATAACAGTTAACTCTGAAATGTCACAAAATGGGTTGTGAAAGCCTTTTGAGTTTGAGTTTTAATGTACAGTGGGGGTCAAAAGTTTAGAATAATTAAGATTTATAATGTTGTTGAAAGAAGTCTCTTCTGCTTACAACGTCTTCATTAGTTGATCACAATACCGTACAACTTGATTTAAAATAACTTTTCTATTTGAATATATTTTAAAATGTAATTTATTGCTGTGATCAAAGCTGAATTTTCAGCATCATTACTCCAGTCTTCAGTGTTGTCACCTCCGTCAGAATCACTCCAATTATGCTGGATTTGCCTTGGCAAAACTCAAGGTACTTTTCTTATTATAATCAATGTTGAAGTTTAATAATTAGCCATAAAGTGGGGTGTTAGAATAGTCTTTTTTAGTATTCCTTATATAAATTTCACATGAATATAGTTTATATTGGGTAATATAATAACAATTGTAGTATTGAGACAATTTATATTCAGTAAATCATTGATTTAACTGTATTTCATGTTGTTGAATGAAAATACAAAATAAGTGAATTGAGATGAATAAATTACACTGTTATTTGTAGAGTTACAAATCTATATTTGTAATTATAACTAGGTATTGTTTCCTAATTGAAAAATATTGCAACACTCTTTGAAGCTGCTTCAAAATAATTTGTATTGTATAAAGCACAGTATAAATAAACATGACTTGATATAGCATGTGTGAAAATATAATGTTGCTTAATTGCAGCTGTTGATATCAGTAATTAGACAAAAGTTAAGAGTTTGTAAAGATAAAATACATTTTTTTTTGTATTTTTACTAATAATAGTTTAATAGTTTTACTATTCTAAATAATAGAAGAGAGTCTTAAGTGTGTGATTATTTTCTCTTTGTAGTTGACGATGCCAAGCCCAATGCCCGAGTATCTGAATGGTGCTTATATCTTGAGTCTGAATCACGCCTGGGGGCCCCCCACCCTTCCCCCCCCCCCCCCTCTCGCTCCATGCACTGGGCGCGCTCTATTCCAGCCTTCCTTGCTCTCGGGTGAGATCTCTGTTGTGGGGTTTCTTTCTGTACTTCTGCATGCTATCTCTCTAGAGTATGTCAGTTTCTGTCTCTGTATGTGTAGGCAGGAATGTAACACAGCTCTGGTGCGAGCGTACTGGAATGAGTTGTTTATTCTGGGTCTGGCACAGTGCGCTCAGATCATGAGTCTGTCCACCATCCTCACTGCCATCGTCAATCATCTGCAGTCCAGTATCCAGGACGGTATGGCACAGCTAAACATCAAGTCTGACATCCACAATGTTTACAGAATGTACTTTCTGCTGGAGACAAGAGATATTATACAATAAAACAGTTACACAGAGTCTGCATCCAAAAAAGACAAAGCGACAGTAGGAACCTTCAAACTGCTAAATTTAAGGATTTCTTTATAAAGATAATTTTTTTTTTAAATTGTAATGATGAAAACATCTCCAATTCTCCAATATCAAAAATTGTTGATGTTGGAAGCATTGCTAGAACAAATAACCTCTGATGTAACTGTAGTGTTGTCATTAGTCTTTAATTAACTAACAACTGATCTCCTCTCAGTAGACAAGCTATCGAGTGAACGCATTAAACTAGTCATGGAGCACATATGGAAGCTGCAGGAGTTCTGCAACAGCTTGGCAAAGCTGCAGACAGACGGATATGAATATGCCTACCTAAAAGCCATTGTCTTGTTCAGTCCAGGTACACATGCCAACAGCTTTACACAACAAAAAAGTTGTAGTAAAACAGAAGTAAACTCACAACTGATTCATTTATTCACAAGATCATCCAGGTTTGAGCAGCTGTAGTCAAATTGAAAAGTTCCAGGAAAAAGCGCAGATGGAACTCCAGGACTATGTGCAAAAGACTTATCCCGATGACACCTACAGGTCTGTTCCATATTAAAGTAATACTCTGGGTGAAATGCATCATAGTCTCGATCAACAGCATTTGTGGCATGCTGTGTCAGTTAACACAATCATTTTTTACACAACAGGTTTCAGGAAAAACATGTTTGCAGTGTCCTTCTGGTGGGAATTTAGAATGCAAACAGCAAGCAATTAAGCAACTGCATTTTAAAATATGCAGTTCACACTGTTTTGCGTCTATGGCTTTAATAACTTTCAGGTCCTGTGCCATCCAAGAAACTACCGTTGAGATGAATGGGAATGCTAACGAATTGCTTGCTGCTGGTATTCTTGACCTCCTTGGACACAAGTGTCCGTAAAGTATTGTTTCCATGACGCAAAACTCACCCACAAGAATTACACTTGTAACGAACAACCAGAAGTTGTATATTCTCAGATAAAGTATAAGAAAACTGTAAACTTAACTGCTTTTAAATTCTCTGGCCCTAAGTATTTTTTTCTTCTTCTTCTGTGGTTACTGACAACATGCCTTATTTGCTGTTCACAGAACTGTGGTTATATTGCATTTAGGTGTTAATTGGCTGATTTGCTAATGTCCTTTCATTAATTGCTCATTGATGTTGCAGGCTGGCCCGAATCCTGTTGCGTTTACCAGCGTTGCGGTTGATGAGTTCCAGTATAACTGAAGAGCTGTTTTTTACCGGCCTTATTGGAAATGTACCGATCGACAGTATCATCCCATATATCCTTAAAATGGAGACTGCAGACTACAACAGCCAAATCACAGGCCCCTCTGTGTGATCGCACTCTGACTGTCATTTCATTTTGACCTTGAGAGTGAAGTCATGCAAGTCCCATCATCCCTTGCCTTCACGGTGACTCAAATATATCACAATATATTGAACTGACCAACAAGCTCTACCTCAAGAGGAGCTGCAACAGTGAAAGCCTTTCAGTATGTGACCGTTACCCTAGAAATATTGTGTTGTAGTTTACAGAGAGATGCATTATGGGACTTTCAGTTCCAATGACAGGACATTTGCCTCGAAAATTAAACAAAGGCCTTTCTTTTTTTTAAACCCTTATTTAAAAACACTTGAGCACTTCATGATGATTCCAATGGAAACAATCCAAGATAAAATTTTTACAGCCCCAAATTCTCCTAATAATTTTTTTTATTACCTATGAGCAATGCTCTTTTCCAAAGGAAGACGTGATTCTTGATTGAATGTAGCAGTTGATATCAAGGCAGTTTTCTTCTGAATCTCTGGATCCCTGAATCTCTACTCATTAATTTTTCTCATTGATAAAGCAGTTGAGTAGAAAGCAAATTTTCTGTGTCCCACAGATCGTGTACTTTGTACTGTCACTTCTGTCGTCATGACAATCAGCCTCCTTCTCCTCAGTATCATATTTTACCTTCAAACTCATGTATTTATTTCATTGAGTCTAACTCTATAGTTCATACAAATGTAGATAGTCTGATTTGCTTGGTTTTAAAAAAAAGCATCTCTTATTAAATGATATATAGAAAGTATTTGATCTGTATCTTTATAGCATTTGACTGCTGCTGCAATGTACAAAAGGTGTAATTTTCAGATGTAATATATCCACAATTGTGATGGTTTAATGCACTTAGATTACTAATTAGCTAATTGCAGATATGTGCACAGATAGTTTTTAAGTTAGTTTCTAATGTCTCATTTTGTCCTAATTGTAAGAAAAGTATTGACATGCACTTATTTATGTGATTTCCCCCCCCCCAAAACAAATATTTACATAGGCTGTATTTATTTGGGTTTAAAATTAGAAGGGAAAAAAAAGTAAATATACTTGAACTTCCAGACTTTGGTATTGGTTAGCCACATTGTTTTTTACGTCCCAACGAACTATACTATGATAAACCACACACACCCACTGTAACATGGGAAAGCATGCCAAGTCATAAGTGAGCTGAGCAGAAGCTAATTACATTTCAACAGGATTTTTGTTTGGAATTACCAGCTGTGCAACTGTGCAGTCTGCTTATGATCTGTCCAAAATGTGCCTCATATATTTGAAAACCTACAAACTAACTCACAAAACTGGTGGTTTTGTATTTGCATGCGTGCTTCATTTATGCAACAAGAGCATCTTGTTGTTAGATGTTTGTGACTTTCATCAATTTCTTGTTAAACAAGAAAAAAAAAAGTTTCAATGACTTTTACCATTGTTACATACATTACTGTAAAGCGATGGCTGTTGAATAGATGTCCATTGGCAAATATGTAGATTATATTCGAAAGAATATTCACTTCTCCACGCAAATGAACATACAAACATTGACATCAACCTTAATCATCAGCAATGTCAAAATCATTCTTTATAGAAATTGCTTAAACCCTGCTTTACAGTTTGAACCTCTGTTACAGAAGAGGTTTCTGTTTCCCATAAATGTTCTATTGTATACGGTTTATTGTTGTTTTAGAATTCTTTCAGAAGTCACCTCTACTTGGTCTCAGTGATTTTGTCAAAAAAAACCTAGTTGCTGTTTCAAAAACGCCCCCCACAAACTGTTTTATACGGTTTTAACACCGACAGGCAGGTATTTTAAACAAAATTGTGTACGTATTTTAAAATGCCTAATGTTTTTGGTTTCAGTCTGTAAGTGACTGGTTTATAGGTGTTGTAATGCTATGTTGTAATTCTAGTCATTTCTGTATTCATCTGTCTGTGAGACAATAAGAAAGCTGTGCATGAACTATCCTTTAAATTTTATTAAATTCTATACTGATGTGGAGTTTATATATTGTGCCGTGAAAACACACACACACACACACACATATACATATATATATATATATACAGTGCATTCAGAATGTACTCGGAACCCCTTTATTTTCATTTCGTTTTTTCTTTTTGCTTGTTTGGTTATGCCTTTAACCTTTAGCTGGCAAACATTTAAAAAGAAGACAATGTATTTTATTCAGTACAATGTTATCATGCATGGTAATGAAAGAGCTAATAAAAAGCTAAAAGAATTTTCCTTTATTTGGAATAAAAAAGTTTTAATAAAAGATAAAAAAATCCACAAAAATCCATTAACACTGAAAAAAAAAAAAAAAAACTAAAAAAAAAATTATCATGGTATCCCCTTGTATTTTCATAAAAACATTAAGGGTGAAATTAGAATAAAATTGTGAATCAAGTGTTGTCATAAAGAATATTGTATGACAATAACACCAGAGATGGCGTTTCCCCTCCTCTTTTTTTAAAGGAACGTTTTGGGGCTTGAATTGAGGACTGATTAAACTTAAAAAAATTAAGGAAAGAGGCTACCGAATTTAATTTTACATAGAATAGCTAAATTTTTTTGCAGTTTTATTTTAGAGGTGATTGTTAGTTCCCACCCCACGTGCCCCGTTTCCACATGGCTGGAACATATGGGAGAGTAAATTTTTTGAAAATTACATACTAATTTTTTTGTTTTTTTTTTTTTTTTTGATGTTGCTTTTGAGTGAAGGTCAACATCTCTTAATGTTTAATGTTCAGTTATGTTTTACATTTGAAAGAGTTTCTGTTACATTGAAGTTACCATTGCTTATGGTTGTATGGAAGTAGAGCTTATGGTTATGGATACTACTCCTCAAAAGCATTAAGCCTTGTTCATTGAGCAAAATTAGCTTTGCTAGTGCTAGTGTAGTACTTTCCAGTATTTCTCAAGTATTTTCCTACTTGAGCTGTTTAGCTGTAAAAGAATGTTAATAATGCAAAAATATGTTTTAAATGTACAAAATCACTCAAAGTCAAATATATACAGACCTCACTCAAAATCACAGACTTTTGAGAATCAACTTCAAATAAATGAGCACATTTCACTAATTCTATTACATTCGTTTTGGCAATTAATGAAATTTAGGAAGATTTCACAAATGAATTTATATTTCCGTTATTCCATAAACAAAAAAACTTATGGTACACTATACACATATTTTAGTAGTTTTTTCCAGACTTGGCTTTTTTTTAAGTAAATAGCTCGTTCCATTTTTTACAGTGTAGTAAACAGAGCCAATTCATTTTAAATGTGTTATTAGTATCGAAATTTCGAGACCCCAGCTGAAAACCGTTTTAAAACCGGATATTGCATTGCCATGGAAATGTCATATTACAAAATTTACTGTAATTTATAATCCAAATTTTCTAATCTTCAAACACGTATAGTTGAAAAGGTCTGAGTCTCAAGGTTCCATATTTGGTGGTTTATTTTGTGATAGAAAAAAAAAGATTGAACATAAATAAATTGTTAAAATTTTGTGACCGGAAAAAATGACATTAAAAACACAAAAAAAATTGTCACCCGTTTCCCTCTTTTTGTGTACAGCACCTAACACAAAAAAATCATCACAGGAACCTCAAGTGATGTGACATCAACTTTAAATTTGGATCATAACTGTGGGGGAAGCCACCGAGTTGGAGTGGAAATACCTGACTGCTTGTACAAAAAGTTAAATGCAAATCCCAAAATGGTGTTTTTATTGGAAGTGCTAAAATATTTACAAGTGCAGGAGAAAACAAAAATACAACCAAAAGTTAAAAAAAAAAAACAAAAAAAAAAAAAAAGAAAACAGCAACAAACGTGCCTACTTTTGGCTAAACCAGATGGCCCAAGTTTGCAACCCTGCTCAGTATTAGAGTTCACAATCAGAACTGAAATCCTTTCAGCCATCACGCCTATTTATATGCTGAAGCCCCACCTATAGAGCCTACCAACTATGTACAAACGTTTTAGGTTGTAATGATCAAATTAAAAAATATAAACACCCAACACAACACTAAAACCTTCCAAATAGGTCAAACAACAACCATTAACAGGGGAAGAGTTTAACAACTAATTAAATAGCAAATCCCCCCCCTCTCTGACATCACACCAAAATGTCTCTTCCCAAGAAAGTGGAATGTGGCTGGGGCGCTTAAAAAAAAAAAAAAAAAAAAACAGATTACCCCTGCATTCTGGTTTGGTGAAACATAGTGTGAAGGCAATTTAAACTCACAAAAAGTTTTGGCAAATATTGGAAAAAATACAGTTAATTATCCAGAACTTTTATGGTGTCTGGCAATTCGTCTGTTTAATTTTTTAGAAAAATCCTACAAACTTTAAAGGAAACTATCAAGAAGTTTGCAAACTATAAACAAACCACAACCAATCAACCAACTTTAGAACTAAAAAACAAACAAAACCAACTCCATAAACGTTGCCCTGAGGTAACACAAGCAGGTTTAATAATGCCGGCAATGCACAGTATCAGTGATATGGGTGTATGTTTGTAAGTCCAAGTTTATAGAGTCACCAGGTTAACCTGTGACATTTCCCCCCCCTTCCTCAGACACCTGAAGTGTCCTAGGGAGGTAATCTGCTGTACAATTTTGTGACCCAGCTTTGTACAAAATTTCAAAGTCAAATGGCTGGATAGCTAAAAACCATCTGGTGATACGAGCATTTGTGTCTCTCATACGGCCCAACCAGGCCAATGCCCTATGATCAGTCTCCAGTATGAATTTACGTCCCACCAGGTAGTATCTTAAAGCGTCCAATGCCCATTTAATTGCCAGACACTCCTTCTCAACTGTAGAATACCTGGATTCACGGGGAAGGAGCTTTCTGCTGATGTAGGCAATCGGTTGGAGCTGCCCTTGACCTTCCTGAAGCAGTACAGCCCCAAGGCCATGCTCAGAAGCATCGGTCTGTACAGTGAAAGTCTTTTCAAAGTCGGGACTCTGTAAAACAGGCTCTGTGCATAAGGAGTTCTTTAAGTCCTGGAAAGCCCTCTCACAGTGCTGAGTCCAATTAACTTTATTTGGCTTGTCTTTTTTAGTTAAATCAGTTAGGGTAGAGGCTTGTTCAGAGAAGTTGGGGATAAAACGCCTGTACCACCCCACAAGTCCAAGAATAGAACGAACCTGTTTCTTGGTCACTGGCCGTTCTGCATTCTTGATGGCCTCCATTTTGCCCACCTGGGGACGTATTACTCCATGACCCAGCACATACCCTAGGTACTGTGTCTCAGTCCTGGCTAGGGTGCATTTGTCGGGGCGGATGGTTAGACCAGCATTCTTAATTCTCAGTAGTACGTCCTTCAGATGACACATATGCTCCTGCCAAGTTTGACTATAGATGATTATGTCATCTAAGTATGCAGCAGCAAACTTCTCAGTCCCCCGAGAATCTGGTCCATCATCCTTTGGAAGGTAGCTGGAGCTCCATGAAGGCCAAAGGGAAGGACACAGAACTGAAAATGCCCAAAGGGTGTTTTAAATGCGGTCACCTCCTTGCTCTCTGCACTTAATGGAACCTGCCAATATCCCTTGCATAGGTCAAGTGTGGTGAGATACTTTGCTCTGCCAAGACTCTCTACTACCTCATCCACTCTTGGCATGGGATACGGGTCAAATTTGCTCACACTATTGAGTTTGCGGAAATCCAGACAGAATCTAAGACTGCCATCCTTCTTGGGCACTAGGACAATAGGATTGCTCCATTCACTGGAGGACGGTTCAATCCTGGCTCGGGATTGACGGTTCAAATTGGCTCTGCATGGTCTCCAATTCCTCCCTCATAACTGGCAGAAGTCTTTCTGGGACCCGGTATACTGGCTGACAAATGGGTTTGGAATCTTTGAGAGTTATGTGGTGATGGATAGTACTTGTTCTGCCAGGTGTTTCCATAAAGAGTTGGGCTGGGATACATTGTAGAAGTTCCTGCCTTTTACCATCTTCCAGGTGCTCAAAATTCAGCTGACTGTTCCCCTGACGACCAGGCAGGTATTGTTCCTCTATTTCCTCCTCTCCCTCTACGGATCTCACGAACAAAGCAGTTGCGATTCCCGCTTCTTCCTCAGACATAGGTTCTAGTTGTGTGGAACGAGCATACCACTTCTTCAACATGTTAACATGGAAGATTTGTAAGGGCTGGGTCCTGGAGGGGATCTCGAGCTCATATGTCACAGGACCCACTTTCCGCTTGATTTGGTAGGGGCCCTGCCACTTCGCCAGCAGTTTATGCTCACTCGTTGGTAACAACAACAAAACCTTTTCACCTGGTTCAAATGTACGGAATCTGGCTGTTCGGTCGTACCACTCTTTTTGGCGTTTTTGAGACTGCAGGAGATTTTCTCGTGCAAGGGTTGTTGTCTTCTGCAGATGCTCTCTCATCTTTAGCACATAGGAGAGAATATTTTTCTTGTCTGGTTTATCAGTGGCCTCCCAACTCTCCCTTAACTGTTGTCTGGGGTATTGTGGCCGATGTTGGGGGTTTAGAATGACTGGGCTTAAAGATTTTAGGGCCACTTTGAGAGTTTGAACCCCCCCCCCCCAACCCCCCAACCCATCAGACTTACCCTTCAAAGAGTGCAAGATGCCAGCATATCGAATAGTTCCAGGTCCCTTCCATGCAGCAATGTAGGCCTCCACCAACGTTGCAGCCTCTCCAGCGGTGTCGGGATCTCTTTCCTTTACCCAAGTCCTCACCTCAGGGTACAACACTCGCAGGTACTGCTCCAGCACCAGGGACTCCATCATGTCCCTCTTATTACTTTGCTCATAGTGTACCCATTTGGAGAACAAGTCCTTCAATCGGATGTAAAGTTCCGTAGGGGTCTCATCGGCAGGGGTACTAAGGGACCGGAACCTCAACCGGTATGTCTCTGTACTGATCTCATATTTTTTTTTAGAATTGCAGCTTTCACTTGGTCATAGTCTCTGGTTTGTGAGGGGTTCATAGCTACAAAAGCACTTCGGGCCTTGCCAGTTAACAAGGGAATAAGACGAACGGCCCAGTCGCCCCTTGCCCACTGATACACCTCTGCAAGTCTTTCAAAATTTGTAAGGTAGTGTTCAATATCATCACTATCCTCCAGCTTGGCTATTTGAGGTTCATGGTCTATCACCCGCTTTGCAGCTCCTTCCGAAGCTCCATTTCTTGTCCGCTCCATGTCTAGCTGCATTTGGGTGACCTGGTGGCTGAGGACCTTGTAATTTTGTTCACGGTGAAAAGCCTCCCTCTCCTGCCTTTCATCCCGGTCCTTTTGATACTGCATGAATGACTGAAACATTTGTGCCAGCACTGTGATGGCAGCATCTCCCCCAGGGGCTGGGATTTCCGCAGGGAGCAATCTCTCCTCGACAACACCTCCAACCGCACCTTGGTCCATTACTGCATCTGTGCCCTCTACCGGCTGACCCCTCGTTTTAGGTGGCATGTCAGCAGGGCATTACCTTATGCAGGCTCGTCACTCACTGGTGGGAGGATCCCACTTCTGACACCATATGTAGGGAGGCCCAACCTGTGGAGTGGAAAAAAAGGGAAAATGACGTGCTGTACAAAAAGTTGAGCAAAATCCAAAAATGTTTTTAATTTGACAGGTTCTAAAATTATGATCCAGTGCATGAGAAAACAAAATAAAAAAAAAAATAATAAAAAAAAAGAAAAAAAAAAAAACAGCCAACAACGTGCTATTTTGGCGAAACCAGATGCCCCAGAGTTTGCAACCCTGCTCAGTATTAGAGTTCACAATCAGAACTGAAATCCTTTCAGCCATCATGCCTATTTATAGGCTGAAGCCCCACCTATAGAGCCTACCAACTATGTACAAACGTTTTAGGTTGTAATGATCAAATTAAAAAATATAAACACCCAACACAACACTAAAACCTTCCAAATAGGTAAAACAACAACAATTAACAGGGGAAGAGTTTAACAACTAATTAAATAGCAAAAACAAATTTTTCCAAATCCCCTCCCCCTCTGACATCACACCAAAATGGTATCTTCCACAGGAAGTGATGTGGCTGGCGCTTTAAAAAAAACAGATTAACCTGCATTATGGGTTTGGTTGAACAGAGTGTGAACCGGGAAGTTTAACTACAAAAAAGGTTTGTGGCAAATATGTGGAAAAATAAAGGTAATTATCATATGAATTATTATGTGTTCTGGCATTCTGTTATTTTTAGAAAAATAATAGCAAACTTTAAGGAAACTATCAAGAGTTGAAAACTATAACAAAACACAGCAGCAACAAACTTTAGACTAAACAAAACAAAAACTCCATAAAACTTTCCTGAGGTGTACACAGATGTTAATAATGCCGGCAATGCACAGTATCAGTGATATGGGTGTATGTTTGTAAGTCCAAGTTTATAGAGTCACCAGGTTAACCTGTGACAATAACATTTATACTTATGGCTTTAATTTTATAGCAATTTATATATTCCAACATTTTTGTAAAATAGTTGTTTTATATCAAATAAAAAATATACAGTACATTTTCTTTACAGTAAACTTGAACTTCTATAACTTTTTTATTCTTTCTTTTTTTAAATGCTTTCACTTCAGCAATAATCTGCTATGTGTCATCTTTAAAAAGAGACCAATCTTAGGTCTGTATTCCAAAGCATACATGAGAGAAGAAAAAAAAGATTGCTAAAGCTAATATACTAACCCTTATAGGCCCTATTAAGATTTAAAGTGCAATTAAGTAACTAGATACAACTTATGTAAAAAAAAACTGAAAAAAATGAGTTGTTCCAAACTCAGTGAGGAACAACAATGTTGCTTTGCTTCATAAAAGCAATCTGGAACTTTAAGAGCCATCTTCAGTCCACACTGCACGTTGACCAGCGGCTACAGTTTAGCTCTAGCATCAATGTCCTGCTTAACCAACGCCTCGTTGATGTGAAGTCTGTTGTCCTTCAAGTAACGAGAGTCCTTCGTAGCTCACCACATCATGTCTGTAAAGATCTGCATGGTAATGCGCATGATTATATTACGGGGTGTTCCAACAGATCTCCTTTGTCCCAGATGGTTGTAGTCGTCACCTTATTTTACATAGCGCTTTATACAATACAGATTATGTCAAAGCAGCTTTACAGTGTTAAACAGGAAAAACGTGTGCTGATAATGCAGGAGGACAATAGAAAACAGTCAGTTTATCAGTTAAATTCAGTTCATTGTTGATTCAGTGATGTCAACATCCAGCTCAGTTCAGCTCTCTTCAAAAAGTGTCCCCCTGTGCAGTCAAGTCAACAATGTTGCCAGAAATTATGTCCCCAACTAAGCAAGCTAAAGGCGACAGTGGCAAGGAACCAAAACCAGTGACAGAAATGGAGAAAAAAAACCTTGGGAGAAATCAGACTGTCGGTGGGCCAGTTCTCCTCTGGACAGACGAAACCAGCATGGTGTGGTTTAATTCCAGGCTGCAACACATGTCAGATTGAGCAGAACTAATCTGGTTCTCGTGGTCTTGAGCCAATGGCCGACGAGATCTTACCAGGGGATCTGTCTCTATTTATCTAGTTGACATGGTCTCCGCTGACATTCAGGGTTGTAGAGGTTGTCTCTAGGTGCTGATCCACCATCTGATCTGGATACAAACGGATCCGTAATGGCTACTTGAACCCTCGGAATAATAAATGAAAAGAAAGACTAATATAAGCCTAGATGCTATTCTTCTAATGATGTAACAATTCCATCCCAGGTGTTTATGGAAGTGTCCCCGGGTTCCAGTTGAACCTACTTAATCTACCCTAACATCCTTTCAACGGATTTTTATTATCAGAAATCGATTTGTTAAATGGTACTGCCAGGTTAAAAGAAGAGTGGGTTTTCTTATATGGTCCTAACTTCCTGGTTCTAGTAAGAACTTTAGTTGCTGCATTTTGGACCAGTTGGAGTTTGTTTATTAAGCACACAGAGCAACCACCCAATAAGCATTTCAATAATCTAACCTTGAGGTCATGAAAGCATTAATTAACAAATTAATTTTCTGCATTTGACATTGAGAGCATTGGTGGTAATTTAAATATATTTTTAAGATGGAAAAAAATGCAGTTTTACAAATGCTAGAAAAGTGGATTTCAAAGGAAAGATTGCTATCAAATAACACACTTAAGGTCCTAACTGATGATGAAGAATTGACAGCACACCATCCAGTGTTAGCATTGTGCTAGGTCACTGTGTTTCCCAACCTTTTTTTTAGTCGCAGCACCCTTTGGAAATTAACAAACTTGTTGCACCCTACAAAATTAATTTTGTCACAAATTTGAATTTCTAACTTCGATATGATAAATTTGAAAAGTATAGATATTCGGTACAACCGGGAAGAACTGCAGAATATAATGTCATACAGATATTTTTTATATTATTAAATTGTATTGTCCATCAATGGTGGCAATCAGTCGGCTAATTTCTAATGAAGGGACCAATTTATATGACAGATTTTAATATAGGCTTTTATACATATGTAAACATCATTTAATTACCATTATAACTAGCTATATCACAAATTTTTGCTCACTCAGTGTTATTTTAATTTTACAGTGGGGTAATTTTAGTGCAGTAGCACGAGATAGCTTGATTACAAACTTTGAATTGAATAAAAAATGAAAAGTAAGCAGTCAGTAATAAAATAAGAAAAAAATAAGAAATTAATAATGATAGCACAAATAAAAAATAACGACTGAGCGGAGCGCCACAGGCATAGCGGGATAATACGCAGAGCGTCACACCATGTGAAAGTGAAACCTGAGTGGTGAACTAATTTTTGGCAGCTGAAATTTCGGTGCATCTCTATTTATTGGCGACATCAGAAATTGATATTATAAAATAGATGCTTTTATTTTTGAAAAAAAAACACCATTTTTAGGCATTTAAAATATAAAAAAAGATGGTTTACCACGGCAACCCCCTCTCTCGTCAGGCTGCACCCCGTTGGGAAACACCTGCTCTATCAATACAATGCAGTGGATTTTGGTCCAGTTGGAACCAAATTAAGCAGTAGAAAATTACTAGGTCATTCAGTTTTTTAATATCATCTAATGCATTCTGTTAGTTTTTGGGAACTGGTATTTTCTGGCCGTAAAGAAATATAGAGAGCTGAAGTACATCAAAATCAGCATAAATAGTTAAGCTATGTTTTCCCTAAGATTTCCCAAGATAGCAATGTAAAGTGTGAAAAAGCACAGTTCGAGTACTCGAAAAAGCCTTGTGGTACTCCATCCTAAAAAAACCCTTGTGAAACGTTGAAATATGTTTCATTCACTGCTAACGACTGATGATGGCAGATAATTAATGAAATTTTGAAACCATGCCAATGCAAGTCCATTCCACTAAGGGCAACAGTATTTTTCTAATCTATTCAAAAAGAAGTGTGTGGTCGATCAGTGTCTAAATAACCGTGGCAATAGTGTGCCTAATTTGATAGCAATCTTTCTTTTGCAAGCCACTTTTGTAGCATTTGTAAAATTGCTTTTCCCTCTTAAAATCTATCTAAATTAACACCTATGCTCTCAATGTCAAATGCCAGAAAACGTTAGTTCTGCGTTTATGACCTCAAGTTAGATTATTAGTAATCCTTTTAATTGGTGGTTGCTCCCGGCACTCTTAATAAACAACTCCAGCTGGTTTCCCAATGCGCAGCTAGAGTTCTTATAGAACCGGGAAGTACTTGACCATATTAAAAAGCCGGTTCGTCAAAACACTGCACTGCCTCCCTATTAAACTCGTATAGAATTTTTAAAATGTTTAAATTAAAACATAAACACATTAAATACATAAAAAGCATCCCTGATGGAACCTCTAACCTTCCGACTTTGTAAAGTTTTTTCTTTTCTTTGTGCTCTTCTTTCTCAAGCATAGAAATTCGGATATTGTTGTGTGCTTTTTTATATGGTAATGATATTAATTAGGGGGCGTTTTTTGCAAGGCGGAAAAGAAATCTGGCACCATTCCTGCCGCACAATTTCCCAATTATTTGCGATTTATAATGCCCACAAATCTGGAAGAAGTGCCTGACGCAACAGGGTTTTTTTTCGCACGTTCATTTTCCCTCTGAATTGCAACTTAAGTCCCCCCCACATTTGATCAAAATTTCTTAGAGAAACAAAATTTTAGGACGGTTTCTAAATACGCAATATTTTATAAATGAAGGCCCCCTTGGCCTCTAGACCGCCCACCGGGAACAATACCACAGAACCAGATGAACTCCTCTTGCCCAATCACCTTTTGCTGCGCCATTGTAACAATCCTGGTTCCTCTTGGCCCCGAGAAAAAACTGGCCCCCTGACTGAGCCTTGTTTCTCCCAAGGTTTTTTTCTCCATTCTGTCACCGATGGAGTTTTTGGTTCCTTGCCGCTTTTGCTTAGTGAATGAACATTTCCCAACAGCAACAGCATTAATGACTTTAAATAACTACTTTACTTCTAAGATCGTACTAATTAGAAAATAAATTGTAACATGCCCGTCGCTATATTATCTCATCAGATTAGCTTTGCTATAGATTTCGCCTTGAAGGAAACATTCCACTCATTCTCTACTAATAAGAGAGGAGAATGGTATAACCTTTTTAAAAATCATCTAAACCAACAACATTTATGTTAGAACCCTATTCCATCTAAGCCCCCTAAAAGGTGCGTCCAGAAGTCATAAGCCTCTTCTGACTATTATTAAATTCATCCAATTGGTTGTCCATTAGGTATGTCCCCCAAAACCTTCAAACTGGCTGTTATTAATCCTCTCATAAAAAAAACACAATGTGACCCCAAAGAACTAATTATTTTTTCCAGAATAAACAATCAGGACCGATCTTTAATCGCCTTTTCTGTCAAAGATACTAGAAAGGTAGTATCCTCACAATTATATTACTTCTTAGAGAAAAATGGTACCTGTGAGGATTTCCAGTCAGGATTTAGAACTTATCATAGTACTGAGACTGCTCTCATTAGATTTACAAATGACCTGCTCTTATCATCTGATTGGTTGTATCTCTCTATTAGTGCTACAGGATCTTTGCGCTGCGTTCGACACTATTGACCACAACATTCTCTTGCATAGACTAGAAAACTTTGTTGGCATTAATGGAAGTGCATTAGCATGGTTCTAAGACGGATGAGTAATTTCTTACTGTTAAATTCAGAAAAAACAGAGGTGTTAATTATAGGACCTAAAAACTCTGCATATAATAACCTAGAACACTAAGACTTGATGGCTGCTCTTCAATTCTTCGTCATCAGTTAGGAACCAAGATGTGCTATTTCCTTTGAAAGCCACGTTTCTAGCAATTGTAAAACTGCATTTTTCCATCTCAAAAACATATCTAAATTACGACCTATTCTCTCAAAGTCAAATGCATAAATAAAATCCAAATGCTTTTAAGAAAAATGACCTCAGTTAATTATTGTAATGCTTTATTGGGTAGTTGTTCTCAAGGCTTAATAAACAAACTCCAGCTGGTCCAAAATGCACCAGCTAGAGTTCTTACTAGAACCAGGCAGTATGACCATATTAGCCCGGTTCTGTCCACACTGCACTGGCTCCCTATTAAACAAAGTATAGATTTTAAAATCTTGATTATTACGAAAAAACAGCCCTGAATGTTAGCACCTCAAATAACTTTGAACGAGCTCCTTATTGCATTATAGTCTCCACGTCCGCTGCGTTCTCAAAAACCTCTCTGGCCATTGATAATACCTAGATATCAACAATAAACGGCAGGCCGGCAACCTTTTCCCTATTTAATTTAGCAAATCCGAACTCTGGATAACCTACTTAATATTGTTCGGCGGAGACAAGAACGGGGCCACTCTTGCAGTTAATCTGAGTTTAAAGTCCTCCTTAACCTGCTTACACATAACAACAAAACTAATACGCTTCTATATTCAAAGCCGTTAAACGGATTTTAGGCTGCATTACAAAATTTTGGTCCACCGAGGAACCGGGATAAAAGAACACTTCTCATAACACGATGTACTTGCTAACAATCGTTGAAAGAATGGCAGACGCTAATAATTAGTCCCCCCCCCTGTCTCCTCTCTTATTCCGAGTCACCAATAAACCCACCAGATCCGTCCCTGTATCCAATCATATGGTCCTGGCAGTCCCACTCAACCCGATCCTCGTACGTATTCAGACCAATGGGGTCATCACACTAGAAATGAACCTCCAAAGCCCCGTGAAAAATAACATGGAGACCAAAGAAACAACTAGAATGACCCAGATATAGTCCCCTGTAAAAAGAACCTGTCCTCAAAACGAACCACACGGACAAGACCACAGGAACCCAGATTGAGTCCTCTGCACAATGTTGACTTTTGCTGCAACCTGAAATTTGAACTTTGGTTTTGTCTGGCCAAGGGAGAACCGTCCCCCGACTGAGCCCTGGTTTTTCTCCCCAGGTTTTTTTCCCTCCATTCTGTCAACCGATGGTTTGGGTTCCTTTCTGCTGTCGCCTCTGCTTCTTAGTTGGGACACTGTTCTTTCCCAAGCGATAAACAACAAACAAATCGTGTTTTTTTTTTTACTTTAGTGCAAATGATTGCAAAAAGAGACTATTTTAAACTGACCTGAGCGGTTACACAAATACCTGTTTCACTTTGCAAAACGCAGCTTCTAGAGGGCGCAATAACCTGAAGTAATGAAATGGGTGCGAGCCATTGGTGGTTTTGTAGCCAAACGTAATGCCTTTGAATTTAATGCTAGCATCTAATTGGTAGCCCAAGTGCAAATTGATGAACAAGAAAGTTGGCGCCACGTTTTTTTTGGCTCATTAAAGATTAATCTTGCAGTGTCATTTTGGATTAATTGTAGAGGTTTGTTAGAAGTGGCTGGAAGACCTGCCAAGTTAGCATTGCAATAGTCCAGCCTGGATATAACAAGAGCTTGAACAAGGAGTTGTGGTGCGTGTTCTGAAAAAAAGGGCCTGATCTTTCTTATGTTGTATAAAGCAAATCTGCAGGAAAGGGCAGTTTTAGCAATGTGGTCTGATAAATTCAGCTTATCATCAATCACAACTCCAGGTTTCTAGCTGTTTTTGAAGGAGTCGTGGTTGATGAGCCTAACTGGATGGTGAAGTTTTGATTAAGTGATGGGTTTGTTGAAACCACAAAAAGTTCTGTCTTAGCCAGGTTGAGTTGAAAGCGATGGTCCGTCATCCAACAAGAAATGACTTTTTAGACATGCTGAAATGCGAGCAGCTATCGTCGGATCATCAAAATGGAATGAGAGGTAGAGTGTCATCAGCATAGCAATGATATGAAGCCATGTTTTTGAATGACAGAACCTAGTGATGCCATGTAGACAGAGATGAGAAGTGGTCCAAGAACTGAGCCCTTAGGCACCCCAGTAGCTAGATGTTTTGACTTGGACACCTCACCTCTCCAAGACCTTGTAGGACCTATCTTAGAGGTAAGACTCAAACCACTGGAGTACGGTTCCTGAGATGCCATTTTCCAATAAGGTTGACAGGAGAATCTGGTGGTTCACCGTATCAAAAGCAGCAGACAGATCCATCAAAATAAGTATAGAAGATTTGGAAGGCGCTCTTGCCAGTCTTAGGGCTTCAAAAAATGAGAGCAAGGCAACTTCTCGGGTTCGAAATGTCCCGTCTGAAGGCAGAATTGGTTGCTGTCCAGGAGGTGTTGGTTTCTGGGGGTTCTGGTTTGAGAAAAGGCTGAGACTTGGTGAACACAAACTCGTTCAAATTGTTTTTGTTTGCAAAGAAAGTGTATAAAGGAACCCGTCTGTTCAGTTCTCTAAAGAGTTTGGGTTCAAGAGTGGGTTTATAAGAATGGGTTTAAATACGAGCCTGTTTAAAAATGATGAGGGAAAAACAACCATCGTGAAGGTATGTGTTTAATGATGTGATGAGTGCAAGGTACAAGGCAGTAGAACAATGGCTTTGAAAAGGGAATGAGAATGGAACAGGATCAACAGGCAGCCAAGTAGTAGGAAATTATTGGAAAGGAAATGATTTAGAAGACTTCTGCCTCCTAACGAGTGGAGAAGAGCTGACAACAGTGTCAAATGTTTTCTGGTACGATGGTTTGACAGTTTTTTGTGGTGTGGCAAATTGGTGCACTGAGGTTTGTATTTTATTAATGAATAAATGTGGCAAAGTTCGTCAAGAAGTTGAAATAAGAAGGGGGGAGGAGGAGGCAAAGTAAGGATGCACTATGTTTTAAAAAAGATCAATGCCGAAGAGTTTAGTGAATTGTTTAATTTTGTTCGTGATAGTCAAATGTCCCTTTTAACTGGAGACGCTAAAAGGACATACAAATGAAGCATAGCATGAGAGAGGAGTGATCGATTTTACATTAAGGTCAGCTAGAATTTTTGTGAATTTGCGCCATCCTCTTTCTGCAAGCCTCTGACTTTAGAACCCGAATGCTCCACGGAGAACATGCAATCGCCCAGGTGCCGAAAGAGGGGGTACAGCTGGCCTGGAAAGAACAAGGGCAACAGTGTCTCAAACAGATGTAATACTGGACAGAAATTACCAGTAGCGCCCTGGTAACATCAAGACATGAATACCTTTCAGGGAGGACAAAGAATAAAACCATAGCAATCTACCTGGAGGTTCGATGTTAGAAGCGTAGGTTCGTTGAAAATTGATCATTTTCGGGGTAATGTGTTGTGTCCGCAAAACCATGTTGAGGTTAAGGAGTGGAGGAGGAAAAAGTGCATCCAGGGTTTGCATTGGAGTAACCAAAGCAAAATGATCAGTGGGAGCTTGTTTGTGGATGTAATAAGGTCCAAGTTTGGTTGCCTGATTTGTGAAGGTCGCCGTAGTTACACCGCTTTAGATCAAAAGAGTCAAGCACCCTGATTTTTATCTAGGTTATTTGAAAGTCCTCCAAGCAACTAGGGGAGTCACCAAATCCTCAGGAAAAGTTTGAAAGCAGCCCATCTAATTCTTCCACAAAGTTACCAGTGTCCTGGGTCTATAAACAACTAAAAATGCATTTTAAAAGAGGGTGGGTAATAGTGGGCTGAAATGTGAATTCAAAGGAAGCTGGTTTGAATACATTGTGTCAATGTTGATACAACTCCAACCACCCCGAGGAGGAAAAAAACAACAGACAGGCCAGATCTAAAGCGCCCACAATGCCGACACGAAACACACACACAAGGAACTGTAATGGAATCACACATGATTGAGTGCACAGCACTTAAACAAATAAACGAGGTAACCAGATGGGAAGGGGCCAACAATAGACAGGAAATAGCACATGGCAACAGACAACCACCAACAGCCATGTGCTCCCCAGAAACACACCGTCATCTGGTGGCCCTCCCTGGCACACCCCTGCAGTTGTAGCATTGTCCTCTGGTTTGATCCATGTCTCTGTTAGGGCCATGAGGTTTAGTCTTGAATGAACTGGAAATAAATGTAATGAAATATGCTTTGTTTTCGCACACACTGGCAATTCCGAGAACCATTAGAACCAGAACAGTAGTGGTATTATTAGACATAGCAAAAGTTGCCAGGTTTTTAGATTCGCGCCTACAGTGGTGTATGCATGTTTGTGAAGGGGTAGTTGATATAGGTCATCTGGAAACACATGTAAAGATGCTTATAAAAACTGTAAACTAGAAGGGAGAACAAGTAGTAGGAAAGGAAGATTCAAAAGCGAGCGTTATGTTCCCCCGTCTGGGCTCTGCGTGTGGAGTCGACATAAACTCGATGGTCTTTCAAACTCTTCGGTCTTTCCCACCGAGGAAAGCTTCACAACTAGGCTGCCGCGGAACTACTCCATACTACGAAATAACTTTTTATAGTTTGTCTACAAACTCAAATTTTGGAATTCAGCTGAACACACTTTTTCCTGTTTTATCACAAACCAACAACTGGCCAAGGCAAAAAGCGCACGACACTGAACAGGTTTGAAACACTGACAATCGTACCCTGATACCGTAACGAGACCAACACAAAACGTGATTTGTCCCTTGGTTGTCGATTAGTATTTGCTTATCTGTTACCGACAAGATCCTCAACCGGAATGTATTACAAAAGGTCCACATTCTGAATCCAAATCAGATGAAAGCTTTGAAAGCTAAGAGCTACCAAATTTATACAGAACCTATACCGGTGCTGGCTCCCACAAAATGTCCTTCGATTTAAACAAATGCTGCACATTCAATGGCAATCCTGAATTATTTCCACAGACACACAGTTGAAAAAGGCCCGATTTGGTTGTGAAACATATAAGCATGGTTGGGGGAAGTCGTAGTTACATGTAAACGGAATTACCTAAGTTAATTCAAAATAACGTACCTAACCATTACAGCTACGAGAAAAAAAAAAGGGCCAAATTAAATTTAACATTGCTTATGACAAAATGTTAAAGATTACAGGGGGTTACAATCTGAATTTTTTCACACACTACACACCCAGTATTTCTTTCCCCCAAAATGGCTTGGAACGCTCCTAAAAATATGAGACACCCAAATGTTTTTCGAGTTTTCAAGACAGAATAGGACACTTTATATGATAACTGTTTTCTTTCTTATTTGGGTTTATGTTAGACTGCCTGTGTTTCCTGTCAAGCTATCAAAGATTTGAATTTCAAAAACAGTATCAAGCAATTAGAAACGAATTTCTTGTTAAATGGTTTTAAAAAAATCTGCCAAATTTAACTCAGTCGATCTCAAAGTAAAAAGAGGTGTTTTGTGTTGGATGTGCTTTAAAAAAAGATAAATATAAAACCTTAATTCATATGATTAAAGGATGCCTGAAAGTCTGACAGTAATGCTTGTTGAGTACCACTGTAAATGTACCCTTGCCTGCTTTAAAAAATTTCAAAATGAATGATTAAAACATTTGAAAAAACATTCAGCTATAAATTTAGAAACAGTAATCAAAAATTTTATATGACAATTATTTAATAATTTACATATACACCTACTTATTAAACATTAGAAATAAAGGGTAACTTGTAATCTGTAACAACTTATTACATTTCCAAAGTAACCGTCCCAACACTGATTAGTAAAGAAACATCCTGAATTTTTTTTTTTTTCTACTCGTGGGTAAAATGTGCCACACAGTAATGCACTAGCGCAGGGTCTTATTAAAATTTGGTAGTTGTTTGTGGTGTGGGTTGGGAAAAAATGCTGAAAACGCGAAAACTAAAGTCCTTCAAATTCCAATAAAATCAACATAAAATCGACTCGAAAGATACAACGGCCCTTGAAGGTAAACCCCATAGCCCCATCCAGGGGCGGTTTTAAGGTGAATGGATATCCGAGAAGGGTATTCCTGCAATACAGATAAAACTGTTAGATTTCAGGAACCGCATTCTCGGGCCTACAGATTTTGGTTGTGATATTTTTGTTTATTTATTGATTCATTAATAATGTTATTAGCATTATAAGCATTCTCTAATTTGGTCCCTCACCATCCCTAACCGCTCCAAAAAATGCCAAATCGGACACATAATTAAACAATTGAATAAGAAATATAATACTTTGATTAAAAATCTATATCTGTTGCTTCACAGTGACAGGGCTCAGTAACAAATAACCTAATTTGATACCTGAAACAGCTGCATCTTGTCATTTAAGTGTTGGCTTTGTGTTTTACTTAAGAATAATTTTGAAATATAAATTTTTTTTTCAAATAAATTGATCTAGTAAAGTATACACTCATAATATCATCAGCTGGAACATCTTGATACTGTTAGATGTGCAAAGAGCAAATCTGCGGTTCTAACAGAAATGATGCCTACAAGGCATGGTGTTAAAAACATTTGATGCTTCAGCCCTTAGCATCACCTAGTGTACAACCAGTGCTAATACCAGTATTACCATTTGAAGGTGCATCCCAACCTGATTACGACTGATAAATATGTAATTAAAACACATGTGCCTGTACTCTGCCTGCCCACAGTAAAGTTCTTGAAGCTGAAGCTCTGGCTGAAATGGAGTTGTCTAACTCTGCTAACTTTGGGCACAAGAAATATTTCCTGCGGGAGTGTATCAGTGAAGTGGAGGGTCAAGTTCCTCATCCTGGTTTTGTCCCGCTTCCCAAAGAGATGACTGGCAAAAACAGGGCTAAACTGGCTGCAGGCTCTGACAAGTAAATACTGTTTGGGATGAATGCGAAAATGCTCAGGATGCTTTACATAAAAAAAAAAAAAATCTTTGGGGTGGGTGAACATGATTTGAAGTTTTGTGACTTTCACTTTTATGAACTTGCAAAAAAATAAAATTTGGTGGCTTGTTCTTGAGTGAATACCTACAAAATGAATCACCACATTTTCATTCAGTGAATTTTATTAATTATTAGTGTTACATTTATGATACCGGATATTGCTCAGTGTAAACGCAACATAATCCAAAAGCTAATGGACAGGTTGTTAGTCACAATATGTTACTCTGATCACAAAAACATAACTACAATTACAAAAAGCATTACATTCAGCCACAGTCTGTTCTCTGTACAGGAAAGCCTTGAGTTAATAGAAGACAGAACTCACCAGTTTTGATGTCTTTTTGAAGGACTGATAAAACATGCAAGCAAAATCCAGGAGATTTAACATACAAATGGTACAGTTTTTGCACAGCTATTTAGAGGCGCAGCAGGCAATTATGATAACTATGCATAAGTTTGTTATGCCAACACTGGTTTCCATAACACTGGATGTATTTGTATAATTGCTTTATACATTTAGGTGCAATAGAAATCAGTACTTCTAAAGGAATAAAACAATGTATACAAATAAAAAAAACAGACATCTGACATTGCTTTCATTGTACAAGCCCAAAAAACAAAAACAAACACAATTATTGATTTTTGGGTGAACTATCCGTTTAGTATTACAGATTTGTTGAATCAGTTCAAATATTGTTTCTGACAGCATCAACTTCAATTGTATTTTTCCAAAGGAAAAAAAAATACAATGGTTTGGAATGGCGAGTAATTAGTGAAAGGATTTTTATGTTTGAGTGAACTATCCCTTTGATGTTTCAAAGATAGAAACACAGGAAATCAAGGTTTCTATTTAGTGAAGTGCTGGTTATCCATTAGATCAATAATAATGAAAAAACCTGCAGGTGTGCATTCAAGCTAGACTTTGATACATAAACTGAGATTTTCATAAAATTCTAATGTATTCTGAATCAAAGTAGCTATGAGCATGAAATAGCATGACTTTGCTGAACAGAAAATTCTTTACTTCAGATATTTCAACCACTTCCATAAAACCTACCTATTTATTTGACTTGAAACTACATGATGCAAGATTAAGATTTTGTTGACATAAAATATTTGAATATTTAGCAAAGCCAAGACTTAAAAAAAAATTTAAATTACAAATTTAAATCAATGCAACAGATATTCAGTTGTTCTGATCACAAATTGTCCTACTTCTATGCATTCTTGCATATAAAATTTGTTTTATATTTTTGTCAAATGCATCAGTAGCTTACATTGTTATTTGTAACTGAAAACAAGCCTCATCAATTACAAAACGAGTTTGTGACGGCCACTATTTTTTTCTTTTCTGCTCTTCTAGTGTTTTTTGCAGCTCCTTTAGGTTCTCAGACAAAAGCTCCACTTCATCAGAGCGTCCGCTTAGCTTGGCGTCAAAGATATATGCCCGGATGTTATCGATCTGTTGTAGAAGTAGCTCTTCCTCAATCATGTCATCAGCTGCTGAGCCATCCTCATCATCAAATGGATTGGTTGAGGCAGCTGGAATCTCATCAGAAACCTCTTTAAAAGGGTTACCTCGATCTTCATAATCGTCATCTTCAAAAGGATTTCTAGCTGACTTCACTTTAGCTGTACCTGGATCTTCCATTTCATCGTTTTCTTCCTCAAACGGGTTGTACTCTTTCTTTCCATTGGCTGTCTGAGAGTTTGTCGGTTCTTCCTCAGCAGGAGAGAAATGCTCCTCGTCAAAGGGGTTTCTGGTGGGTGGAGTTGGTGTGTGTTTATCTCTTTGCCTCTCTAAGGGAGGAGAGTTTCCTAATAGACGTGACAAAGACTGTGAAGACCCAGGGCTTCCAATCAAATGTTCTCCCTCCTCTTCTCTTTTCTGAACAGCTTCTCGGTCTCTGAAATCCAAGGAGGAGTGTTTTGATTGGTTCCTGTACTTGAGCTCTCTCTGCTGCAGATGTTCGATCTGTCTCTGCTGCAGGTCTGTCTCCTCAGCTAACCTCTGTGAAAGCTGGATGGCTCGACTGGTCTGCTGAGCGTCAAACTCATCCTGCAGCTGCCGCAGGTTCTCCTCCAGCATGGCCACTTCATCGGTGCGGTTTGCGGAGCGCGCCTGCCGTAAGAACGACTCTATGTTTTTAATCTGTTGCAGGAGAGGATCGTCCAGTTCGGAGCGAGTCTGCAGAGTGTCTGATTGTGGCAGCCAGCCACCAGCTTTGGTTATGCGTGGACCTGAAACGTTTTCATTTGCACAGAGGGCCAGTCGGTCATGATCATTTTCCATTTGACGCTTTTGTGCCCTCCAGACCTGCCTAGGTTATGTAAGACAAGATAAGAGTTACATTATGACCTGCAAAATAATTAATTGCATCAGACCAGCTATTTCAGAATAATTTTTTGTATAAGTGTTATTGTACAAGAATGAAAATATGATTTATTAGAAACTCGTATCTCTAGACCAGTAGTTTTCAATCCTGGTCCTGGGGACCCACCGCTCTGCACATTTTGCATGTCTCTCTTATTTAACACACCTGATTCAGATCATCAGCTCATTAGGAGAGAGATCCATGAACTGTGCTGTGTGTCAGATAAGAGAGATATACAAAATGTGCAGAGTGGTGGATTGAAAACCACTGCTCTAGACTACTAATCAGGGTCATCATTGATTCACTGATCTGATTCTTAAAATAAATGCACTGATTTGATTAATCGAATTCATCGACAGGTTTGTTTAAGATGAGCAAGTTCTGCGCAGCACTGATCACCAGGTGTGATTAATTATGTTCATTGGATCATCTCATAGGAACCTAAAACTGATCAAAACTGAGAAATTATGTGGACATTTGTGGACTTGCATTAAGGCGATTTAGTTCCCCCCCTGTCGGCCACCATTTTGTGTAAATGAGGAACTGTCAAATCGAACACAAGTATCTCTATACCAGGGTTTTCAAACAGGTCCTGGAGGCCCCCCATCACTGCACATTTTGAATGTCCCCCTCATCTAACAAACCTGATTCAACTCATTAGTAGAGACTGCAAGACCTGAACGGGGTGTGTCCGATATACAAACTGTGCAGTGGTGGGGGGACTCCATGACCTGTTTGAAAACCCTGCTCTATACAAAACTATCCAACTTTTTCCTAGCGAGCCTACTGCATTTTAAAGTATGGGAGGCACTTCTGGTTTGGGGAAGTTCCATTCAAAAGACTGAAACAAATTATTTCAAGTCATAAAGCTGCACTACATATAATCCTTATCCATCAGTTTGACTGAATGAGCTGTAAATGTTCTTTCATCTTCTATTTTCAGATGTCAGAATAACATAACATGATATTTTAATGTGACATGGTACAACAAGAATATCAATGGCAAGAGCTCCTCACGCTACATTCTTTGCCTCCTGATTTTTTTATTTTTCCTTTGTATTCCGCTGTAACAATACGGAAAAAGACAACACATACTGCACATTTAATCTACGATATATCCAATGAATAATTCACTGGAATGCATGCAAGAATCTCTTGTTTTTCTTCCCAAATCCTCGTGTCTCCTTCCAGGTTAGTTTTCACGAAGATGCGTTAAAATTTAACTGTCCCCCCTTTTTATTTCTAATCCCTATTTTAATGTTCGATGGTTGAAGGGAGAGAAGAACAATGTCACCTTATTGTACCCAGTTTTTGAAAAGGCTTTTTATTGTGTGCATAGTGCAAACTTTTGACTGCTTATTCAAGTTTAACGGAAGTTACTCCCATAATATGAGCAACGCATGATAGGGCATACTTATAGGGCATAATTCCTATATATTGCAAGGATATATATGGCTGGATGTCATACAGTATATAAGCTTCTGCTGGTTCATAATTCTGCAGCCTTCTAGGTCTTTCCTGATTATTATTCTTTACCATATAAACCAAACCTCCTTTGCTACATTGGCTAAACAGTCAGAACATGTTCTCTCAGATTTTAATAGATTTAGATCAAGTTGATAGTACAACCCACAATTAAAAGCCCTCAGAATTCAACCTTTCAGCAGACACAATCAGAGATATTAAACTGTTGTAGAAAAGTTTCCTATGAAATTTGGTTTAAGGAACCCTAAAACTGAGAAACAAGGAAGAATACTCAGATGGGTCACATGTGACATACAATTCAAGGTCAAAAGGTTTTGGATTTGAGTCATCAGAATCACCAATGATTCACTTCAGTTTTTATCAAATAAAGAAAAACCGATTAGCAAATTGGATTGATATGAGAAACAGAAAATGATCATGTTGTGGTTTATTCACCTGTCTCTCCTTCTGCGTCCTTTTCTCCTGCGCCTCTCTTCTCTTCTCTTTAAGCTCCTCATATTTCTGCTTGGTGGGGAGCGACGTCAGACCCAACAGTTTCTCCTACGGGTGTAAAAAGTAACTGTTGAATGGAGAATTTGAGCTTCTACCCTTATATAGTTTTTCCCGTAAGTTTGTAAACCTCTCGGAAAATTGTCAAAATGTTTAACATTTAAAAAGTATATATAAACATTTCACCTGTATAAAAAGTGTAGCTGTGTAGCGCACCATCCTTTGCAGCTGCAGGGCTTTTGGGTGAGGCTGGACCTCGTCTTTTAGTCCGAGTGCGAGTATCTTCTTACTGATGCCAAACCCCCCCCCCACAGAAATGTATTCTGTGAATCCTGATTTAAATATGTGCATCACGTCACAGTATGTGTCTTTAGTCTGTTGCCTACCTCAGAACATCAAGGAGCTCATAGTATTTCAGTATCTCCATCCTCAGTGCAGCAGCAGTCTCTAGATTACAGGTCGTCTCCCCAGCACTACACAATACAGAGAAAACTTGAGTCTGGCAATGTTTGGGATGTGGCACCAGGCATTAAAATATCATTAAAGAAGTCAACAAATGTACATTTGTAGTGCTTTTCTTATAGCTTGAGGGCTTACTTGAGAGACTCTGCCATGCGTGTGTACTCTGGAGCCTTAGCTTCAACTTTCTCCATACATGTCCTTAACCTCTGCACAGCAAAAACAAACAATACTATGACTGAAGACTATGCTGTATATTAAGAGCTACCATCCCAACAATACATAGCTGCAAGCACCAATCATAAGGGTTCAATCAAGCACCAATGGCCCATGCGGATGTGGAGGTGATACAATTGCCATGCATCTCTTCCAATATAATAATAATAATAATGTTTTTAATTTTTATAGTGCCTTTCAAGAACCCAAGGACGCTTACAAAATAATACAAGCAAATTGGCGAACAAAATACACCAGACAGTCAAGAGCCCAAAGACGTTTCACAAAATAATACAAGCAATTATGTCAATATGTGTTTTTACTGCAAAATCAACAAACTTGGAATCTTTACAGGTATAGAAGGGTTTAATGAAACAATTTACAAAAAATCATCCTATTCCGAAAAGACGCAAAAGAGATATGAATTTATATGTAATAGTTTTAGTTATTCAGGATTTTTGTTCAGCGTGGTCTAATATGTATTATGAAAATGTATGATGCATATTTGTTATATTAAACTATGGGCTGCATGAGACATTACTGGTCATTCAATGTTTAATTACACAAAACAGTAAGGGCTTAAAGGCTGCTGAACTCATGAATATTAATCACATCTCTGCATTCGCTCAAAGCGATTTGCTAAAATCAAAATGTGGACAGTGATAGAGAAGCATTTGCGAATGTAATTGCCACTTGTGCAATAACTGTCGTTTTACACAAGGTGGCTAAAATAATTAATAATAATGCCATCCAAACTCATATTGACAAGAAAAAATAAGAAATAATACCATTTAGCATATGTAGCATGTCAATTCTAACTGGTAAGACTCTTTCGCTTTCTCTCTTTGAGTGCGTGAGAGAAAAAAACTCAGAAAGAGAGCTGTTTTCCATTGAAAACATCAAGAAGTGGTCTCCCAAAACATTCACTACTAATTAACACAGTTGAAATAAATATGTAATTTACACATTTATGTTTACTCTAGGATAAAATAAAAAATAAACACAATGTTTAACAAAAAATGCTTGACTCTAAAGTTTGTACCTCATAGAGTTTGACGATATCAGGCACGTGGTCTTTTTCCTCCAGTTTGTGCTGATGCCGGAGTAGTGCGTCCATGCAGTGACGGCAACAACGTACACGGTCCTCGTCTTTCTCCTCCAACACAGAGGTGACAGATGAGATGCTGTTGATGGAGCCGCGGCGAGAAGTCTGCTGCATCACTGGGCCTGCAGATCCAGGCGACCCACTCTGGCCAGGAGCCCACAGGGCCTCCCTTGTTCCACTGGTTAATTTATCTGAAAGCACATTACAGTACGTCCTGAAAATCTGACCTACGTGCTCAGGATGACCAACCAGTAGTTAAATGTACTTCATTCAATGCCAAATATATATATATATTTTTAAATAACTACTTTCCCCAAGACGTTTGTTATATTTATGCTTATTAGAGTAGCATATTGTCAGGGTTTCTGCAAGTTATATGAAGGTAAATTTTTTGAGATTTTTTAAATATCTTTTTAAGACCAATTAAAGAAAACTTAAGGGAACTTAAGGGAAAGGGACCACAATACGTAAAAATGTTCTCTGAATGTAAATGTCTATGGAGCACACAATAAAAGTTGTATTAGCAGCACTTTATGCATGCAAGATTTGAATTTAAGGATTTGAATGGGAGCAGTCTTGGCATTAAATATAATACCATGACTGCTCCAATTCACATCCTTAATTTGTTGAAGGCTGAAAAGGCAGGGTGGGTGATTTGGTTCAAAAACACTTTTTGTTATGTTGGTTGAAAGTCTCTTCACATCCCGATAGCAATCACTAAGTTAAGTGGTCTTAATGTATTTATATAATCTGTGGAAGGTGTAGGATGTTGTTCATAAAATGTTCATCCAATATTTCCCTCGGTCCGATGGCTACGATATGCTGTCCTACCTGCCTGTCAATGCATGTATATATTTGCATACCCCCGCTTTAAGGCATTTTAAGACCTGCAGAAATATAAACATCAAACTACTGCAGGCAAGAACTAAATCCCCCTTGACGTGAGGAACACCATTTTCTGCCTATAAAGTAGTGATGTCAGGATCATGAACAAACATGTTGATTCAGTACACCAAATCTAACTGAATCATTTGCAATACTTTGCATCGTGTGTCAGCAATTAATTAACTGGTCTCTCAAATGTTTCTGACATTTTGACTCTAAAGTAATTTATTCTAAAGTCTAGTGATATCTGCTTTTGCTAACTCTTCTTTACAAAGAAACTGCTCCAACCAGTTTGCAATTTGGACAGAAGCAGTTCCTGAAGCAACAGTACACTGAACAGTCTCTTTCGGTAATATTCGAAATACTGAGAACCGATGAGTGCGCGAATACTATAAATGTACTGTCTGGAATCTGACTGAGGAGACAAAATGTAATGTATAAACAAGTCATACAAGAAATATGTTTATGACTTGATTATTTTATCTGGTGGGGAAAAAGGAAACTGAGACTATTATAACAGCCGAAAGGAGCAAATACGCAAACATATTTAAACATACTTAAAGACTTGGTGGTATGACTCTGACTAACGTTTGATTTTGAATATATAATTAACATTTTACAAAACCAACGTACAAAAACACGAAATCCCCATTTGAGGTACAATTGAGTTACTGCGTCAGATATGTCACTTTACTCACATGTGAAATAAACTTTCCAAAATAACTGCTTCACAGAAATCAATTGGGACCTCCCATCATTACTGTATAAACTCTCCCAAATCAGTAACATATTGGACTGCATTTTTTAGTCAGAATGCTGTCTTGTATCTGACAATTGAGCAGTATACAGAAAGGCATCTCACTATTTTTTTTAGAAAAAAATTTAATAAAATAACAAATATGCAATCCATTCTGTGCAAGTCAAATTAGGCAGGACAAAGGATTTACTGAAGAAAATCTTAATGTATAGTACTTTCCATTTAATCCATCATATCTATACACGTGTAACTCACATGCCAGCGGCAGAGGAATAAACTCTGTGCCCTTTCTGCACATAATGGACCCACAGAGTCTGCAATGGGGACTTTTTTTTGTTTTTTTTTTTTTTTGGGGGGGGGGGCGGGGGGCGGGGCGGAGGAGGGGGTGTGGAGGGGGGGGGCGGAGGTGGGCGGGGGAGGGGGGGCGGGGGAGGGGGAGGCGGCGGCGGTTGCGGATGTTGAATTTGCCCCCACAATCAGGGCAAAATGGCACATCCTGATCATTCACCCACGATACCACTGACTTCTCAAGTGCTGAGAAAACAAAGTAGCATAGTAGTCACATTTTAAGTCATTATTTAAACGGAACAAAGCACATGTGTGATATTTAGTTCACATACATCTTATTTGCGCTGCATCCATGTTGGTTCGGTCAAAGGACGTTAGCTGGCAATGAAAAGCAAAGTAGTAATGTGAAACAATTTGATCAAATGGACAGTTCTATTTAAAATTTAATCCCATTATCTAAATGTATCAGATTGTTAAACCTTAAGCACAAAAAAAATCTGCTCATGTATCCAGACATTTCTAGCTATGCAAGCCCACATGTTCCAAAATGTGTTAGACCACATTTCAAGTATTTGTTGCATTTCAAGCTTTGGCACAAGGGGTGCTATTGCATAAGTGTAAACTGAAAAGTCAGTTTTGTCTTTCAGATCAACTACTGACATAGCAAGTTTGAAGAGAATTTACCCAAGCAAGTCAGTTATAGTTAGTCAAACTGTTATGTTTATCACTAGCTTCCTGAATAATAACATGACATTTTTTATATTTTCTAAATAAAACTTAATGTTCCTTTGAGTACTGAGGTTTGTTACAGTCACAGTAACAAGAACAGACAAGCATTTACTGTACAACCAAAGCCATGCACTTGCACTGTGCATGGCAAAGCATTCATGTCTGTTTTCATACACTTGCTTATAGAGGTCGACCGATGTATCGGTTTTGCCGATTAATCAGCACCGATAGTTGATTGCTGGAACTATCGGTTATCAGCAAAAATACATGCCGGTAGTTTTTCCGGGTTGCGTCTGTTGCTGAAGAGGCTGAGAAGCTCCCCTGTCATTATACAGTACAAGAGCGACCTCTAGAGGCGGAAATCACTGACAGCACATGCTGTTTGTTTTGACACGTGAGGCTGCGCGCTGCACAGTTTGTTTGTTTGTTTGGTTATGATTTAACGCCATGCAAGCTACCTCGGCTATATTCATGGCGAGAACCAGGTTAGTTAATTTAAATGAAGTTTTTAAATTTGATCTTAGATAAAAATTCTAAAACTAAATCTGGCCTTACTTCATTAAAAATCTTTTCATAAAAGTCAACAGAAAAATAATGAGTTCTGTCAGACTTTAAACTATTACAATCCATCAAAATATGCTTCAAAGATAATGTATTCTGGCATAAAGAACATAAAGGAGGATCTTCACTCGCCAACAGAAAACTATGGGTTAGTCTGGAATGTCCTATTCGACAGCGAGTGTAGACAATATGATCCCATCGATCTGCATGGTGCACAGAGCAAACACTTCAGATGCAGATTTAAAACATGAACAACTAATCGGTGTGTACACATTATACTGTAGTGCATGTTTTCAAAGCATTACAAAGTAATTAATTTGTTGACTAGATGCGCTTCATTAGTGGAGAAATAACAGCAGTATGTTTGCTATCAAGGCTGAGAGGACACTAACATTAGCAGCACCTCAAATGGTTAAACCACACGCAAGTTTCCATTAAATTATTTTTCCCAAATCGTTGTTAATGCACATAATGACTTTTTTTTTTTGAAAATTGTGTATTGTGCATTTTTCAGCGAAACATCTGTATTTCTGTGGCTCTAATAAAGTTAGTATGCTTCATAGAGAATTATAATATAGATCGCAATTTGTTTCTTTCCGTTTTGCACTGTTTTTTTTTAACCAACCTCTTACCAAACTTCAAACTCATCTATGCCAAATTGTTCATTCTTGAAGTAAAGTTGTGTCTGTTTGGTGATTAAATAAACCGTTTTAGACCATCACTTGACCTGAATGTGACGCGTCTGGTGTGTGATTCCCGATACCTGCGAGCTATCCGCGCGGTGCTTTTTGCCAGGTGTGCGACTGCCATATTTTGTTATTTTGATTAGATAATCATCAAGTGTTCTAGAATAGAAGCAATTAAAGTGTGAGAGTAGGCCTGGGCGATAAAACGTTATTGATATTTATCGACGGTGCACATTCTTCGATAACGATATAAAAATTTTTTCCATATAGCTCACGATATAGTCGCGTGCTATGAGTGACGCAGACAGCACACACAAACACGAACATGAGTGCTGTGCCTGCCTGTGATGAGGAGATTGTGAGTAAAGAATGAATATTAGTCGAATTTAAAATAAACATTGGTATTTGAACGTAAAAATGGTACAATCCAATGTTAGACGTGCGTCAGGGAGCGTCATCAGTGGAGCACGAGATGTGGTGATGATGATGTAAGGACTTTTGGTAAGTTTAAGGTTTTGTTAGGTCTAGCCCACGAGATGGCAGTTGCTGTGTTATCCATTCAAAATATTAGAGAAATATAGAAGCTCAATGCGGAGAAGATCTTGATTAGGTTAAAACCGAAACCAAGCCATTAACACAGAACGCATATTCAGCGCATTTTCTAGACAGACAAATACGACTGCTGCACTCACGTCTCACACAAGAGAGACAGCCATGCAAAGTTAAAGGCACAATATGTAATTTTCACCGCTAGAGGGCGCGTATTCAAAATAAACAAAGAGACAAAGGCATAGTTTGATGACGCCGTGACTGAGTGTGGAATCATGGGAGTTGTCGTCTTCATCCCCACAGCCGATGAAATCCGAAGGGACTCAGGCAGAAATCAGTTAATGGATGAGCTAATGATTTATTAATGTAGTAGAATGAAGCAGGGTTAGGCTGAAAGCCGTCGAAGCGAAACGAGGCCACTGAACTAGCGTGACACACGACTCGAAAGCAGCGGAGCTTTTATTATGCCACAGTCGACCGCTTCCGCTCCTTCCTTCCGTGAGTATGTAGGGAAAAAAGCAGTGCTGTTTTATCATACTAGATACATTTAAAAGTTCTGTTATAATGCTACTCTGCGGTCGTCACCGGTCTATTAAAACGCAAAACATATTAAAGTGTCTTTGGTGTTTCCATATTTTCTACAAAACAAAAACAGAAATCGAGGGGTTATGACTTCATTAGCAGGCGACACAATGACACTATAGACACGGTCCTTGTCACATTTTAAAATAGCTTATTTCTCTGGATTTAAACATTATTCGAAACATTTGAGATAATGGAAGTACATAAGTCAGCAAAATATATAACACTGTTCTAGTGGTTTTTGGATATTTTAATAAAAAAATCGTACATATTGTGCCTTTAAAACAGTTTAAACTTTTAGAAAAAAACGTCTCGAATTTGTGGAGGTTTATTCCTTTTCATTGCGTCTCATATGTTTTAAAGGGCAATCTGTGTGAATGGGCGCGCGGCTCTTGGATAAGCATGCATAAATCGTGATGCGTTTTGTCAGATTTGCATTATGCAATTTACGAAACTTTATTGATTTTATATGAGTTATTTAGACGGAATGCACGTTTTTTATAGGACGGTATTCCTTGCATGACAATTAATGTGCTGAATATTTTGTTGGCCATCGGGAAACAAGGCAAAAGTTTAACCTATTAATTCTGCATATAAAAAATAGAAATAGATAATTATTAATTGTTACTGGTTTGTGACTGTTGAAAACAAAAAATAATATTGTTGTTGTCTCAATAACTGTTAATTTAAAAATACATGGTTTTAATGTACAAAAACAATTTCTATATCTGCTCTTGTTTTAAAAAGGTTATAAAATGTCAATAATTGGACCGAATGATATGGCAAAACAGTAAATCCATTGAAAAATTTTTTAGCTACTATCGCCCAGCCCTAGTAAGAGTATGCATATGTATGTAATTTCAATGCTATGTCCTTTGTGTAGATATTTAAAGATGGCTATCTAGTTAGAGTGTGTTAATTTCAACATTTACTAATACGTTTTTAAATGTTAAATTTGCTTCTGTTAACATTAGTTAATGAACTATGGACTAACTTTAATGATCAATATATAATTGATATTTTATATTAATATTTTTTTATTCATGTACAATGTATGGTTCAGTATTTTTAAGTATTCAGTATTTATTTATTTTTTTAAATAGTAAAGCACTATATTAGTTTTCATTCAGTATCCATTTTAAAAACTATCGGTTGATTAATCGTATCGGCCAGTGTGGTCCAACCTAGCTATTGGTATCGGTAAAATCCATTATCGGTTGACCTCTACTTGCTTAGAGTATATCAACAATCATATAAGATGCGACTGAAATTACTAGGAGCACAATAGACAAATATTCACCTTTTCCAGTCGTATAATACATTTGTTGACTTCAATAACATAATGATCAATTCTTGCAGCTCTTTGCTTCTTGAAAAAATCCAAGTGACTGCGGGTGGCTCCTATTTTAACAGAAGACTTATTACAGTCTGACAATGACAACTTGCTTTGAATCTTATACATTTTTATAAAAATTCTTATTCTTAGTTTTTTTTAATTTTTTATCTGTCTTTGGTAGTAAGAATCTTACCGAGCTCCTGCGGCTCCCACATGAAGGGGTCCACTCCTCCATAATAAAATGATTCATAGCTGCTGTCTGTCCGCTCATCTCCATCCCGCTTTAACAGCTTGTCTTTGGCTTTCTTTGCCTTTTGCACCAGGCCTGAGAAAACAGCATGAAAAATGCTTAATAATTGAACACGTCAGTTCCTCCACTTACTGGAAAACTAGGGTGTAAATTGACAACATGGTGTTCTAGAACTGGGGTTTTCAAACCTGTCCTGGAGGACCCTGCACATTTTGTACATCTCCCTCATCTAACACACCTGATTCCACTCATCAACTCGTTAGCAGAGACTGCAAGACTGGAATTGACCCAAGACTGGAATTGAGAACAACTGCTCTAGAAGAATCAGCGCACGCTGCCTAAATACATTACCTTTTGCGTTGGTTTTGGTTCTCAATCTTTGTCTGCATATAAAACAACAAGCTTATAGCATGTCCCCATTTACTATGCCTCAGGTCATAAACCGTTTTAGATGGATGCTGAGGCTTTTTAGGTTGGGTAGAATCTTTGATCTCTGAGTTCGTTTGCTGGCTTCCATGGCTGCAGAACACTGTGTTTTCCTACCAACTGGCAACCTGGTGTGTCAAAATACTATTGGCAGCAGTGGGACCACATTGGCTATGTATTGATGACAGAATTTGGCCCTTGGTGAAAAATATTTGAGGAACTCTACTATCCATCTTATTTTGCAACACAGAAGCAAGCTATTTTCTTTAAATAAGAAAGACTTCCGCTTTGTTAGCCGTTATAGGTAAGTAACTAGAAGAATATCAAAGTGCATTAAACTGTAAAACTATTTGTGCTACAAACCAGTCTGTTTAAGATTATGATAATAATTTTGCAATTTCACACAGCATAACATAACTGGAAGAGAATGGCACCGGAAGTCTTGCACACTCAAGTTACAAAGGGCAGTGCTCACTCTTACATTAAAATTAAGGTGGATAGAATTTCTTTTAAATAAGCATGACTTAACTACCAAGTAAGTCCTTGGAAAGGATAACAATAAATTCAATTATTTGTCCTGTGTTTTATGAAACCAACCTGCATCTAGGGCTGGGCGATAAGATCGCAATAAAATTAGATAAATATGATAAGCTCTAGGGTTGGGCGATGTCTACCAAATTGACATCAGACGATGTCTACAGTGAATCATCATGATGGATGATGTCATCGGGGGGTGGGGTTAGGGGGTGTGCCCGAAGCGTGAATCCGTATGCAAAAAGGCACGGAAAACAAATAATGCGTTCTACGGAGCCACTAAAGGGACATGGTTAGCTGCTTGCTAGCAGTAAACTGTTACATTACAGTACATGAAAGTTCACTTACCACATACACAGAGTAACAGTCTATCACACAGCAGAAAATTAAAACATATAGCAGGCATGGCGCTTAAGCGGCACTATTGTGTGCCCTGTGTGAACGAGCATAAACAGTTAGTATATCACAAAACACATTTGACACTTGTGATGAAAGATCTTCACAACAAACGCCAAACGTAATGTTAAGATTTCACTTTTTTGAAATTATGAAAGAAATATATCAATATATTACTAAATGTTTCAACAATAATAGAACTTTGTGAGCGCCAGTCAGCATATTCGAATGATGTATGAAGGATCACGTGATCATGAAGGGACTGGAGTAATGCTGCTGAAAATCGAGCTTGATCACAGAACGAAAGGACCGTTTACAAAACTATATTCAAACAGAAAATAGTACTTTGAATTGTAGAACTATTTCACATAATACCGTTTTTGCGCAAAATAAGGCAGCCTCAGTAAACGAAGAATTCTTTTAAAAACATAAAAATCTTTACTGATCTAAACTTTTGAACGTCAGTGTATAATACATCCATGTGCATTTATATAATTATTATTATATACAGTTAAATCAAATTTAACTGTAATCATGATAGTTGCACTATAAGTCACATCTCGTGTACTTTATACTCGTGAACAACTACATACAAATGTGACCCTGGAGCACAAAAACAGTCTTAAGTCGCTGGGGTATATTTATAGCACTAGCTCTTAAACAAAATACCTTGTTTGTATGGGTCAAAATTATAGTTTTTTCTTTTATGCCAAAAATCTTTAGGATATTAAGTAAAGATCATGTTCCGTGAAGATATTTAGCAAATTCCCTACCGTAAATATATCAAAACTTAATTTTTGATTAGTAATTTGCATTGCTAAGAAAGGCGATTTTCTCAATATTTAGATTTTTTTGCACCCTCAGATTCCAGATTTTCAAATAGTTGTATCTCAGCCAAATATTGTCCTATCCTAACAAACCATACATCAATGGAAAGCTTATTTATTCAGCTTTCAGATAATGCATAAATCTCAATTTTCGAAAAATTGACACTTAAGACTAGTTTTGTTGTCCATGGTCACAAATCACACGGGGTATAAGTATAGGCTACTCAATAAAAGAAGCTTCAATCAAAGCCTCAAATCATTTTCACTGCCTTTATTTTAGTCAGACTTCTTGCAGTACTGGGGTAGTGCACAATAGCCGGTGGGTAAACTGAACATGTACACTCCCTTCGGACTGGAATCTCACTTAAGATGGGAGAATAAACTGTGAAGACCACTTCTTATGGCACTTACGATCGAATGGAACACAGCTTGTAAAACGTTTAGCACTGTGACACAGGGGACACTCTATTCTTGTTTATTCCCCCGAGTAATGAACTGTGAGAAATGGCAATCAATCTTAAGACTTAAGAGACTATTCCAGCTTACTTTTCAGCTGACCACCAACGTGCCGGTTGTCACCGGAGTGTTCCTCTTCATAGTGGCCTTGTAGCTGGTAGAACGACTGGAGGTCCTTCAAACAGAGAGGGCACAGGAAGCCCTCCTTCACCTCAGCAGAGTCCTCTAATGAGGGCGGGTAGATGGAGGCCATAAGGTGGGTTTGGGTGTGAGAGGCTGGATCCAATGCTTCTCAGTTTATGAGGCACCTGTGTGACAGCACCGGCCATGCCAGACCCTCTCCATCACTCAAACAATCATACATGCAAAAATACATTAATATTACATAACCATGTGACTTCTTAAAATAAAACACATTTACATCATGTTAAATATTCCTAACAGATCCTGTTATATCCCATGATATTTCCAAAAAAGGGACATTTTATAAAAACAGACACACTTGCCTGCATATTAAATGCTTTGTTTTACTGTCTCCATCTTAAGTATTAAGTAACATTATCAACAACCCTGAAATAAGAATGCACGGTTTATCTGTCAATCAGATGCACGTTCATCAATATAGCAATCATCATTGGTCCAATTCATTTTTAACAATACAATAAAGAAGCATCATTAAAACTGACATGATCTAACAATGGTCAAGAGTAGAAAGTATTCATAATTTAACATTAACCAAGATGGACAAACGTGTATAAAAAGATATTTGTTAATTCATGGTACTTAATCAAATGGTTATGTATAGCCTACAACTTTGTTGTAAAGCGTTACTAATCACAAAAATCATAAGCCCCATCACAACCCCCCTGAAGGTCACTGCATAAGGTCACCCTGCTTAAATCTAGAACTGTTTCTAACACCTTTATAATTACAAATATGTGTTTTCTGCTTGGATCAGCAGGTTCTTTATTTATTTATTGCCTTTTGGTGTTTGTTAAAAGAAATAACAAATAAATACAGAATGTTTTCTTATAAGAGAGTTTTTATGTATGTATGCATGCATGTATGTATTTTTTATACAAAATTAACATTTTAATAGAAGTTATAGGCACCTGTGAACATCATAACAAAGTAATGCTCTACAAAAGCACTGGATTATATAGAGACTGGACAATGTTAGTCTTGAAATAAATACCTCACTCAAAAAAGATTTTTTTTTAAGTTAAAAGGCTCAATCAAATAAACAAATGTGCAATCTGTCCTCTATTGTAAACATGCTTGCCTGTCTGTTAGTCTGTCAGCAGGCCTAACCTAAATCACACTGGAATGAGAAAGGAATACGTTTATCTACCTTTTTCCCCAGCGATAAGCTTTCACCTCCTTAACAGCCTCTTAAAAGCGAATGCTTAGAGATATCGAATTAAACGCGCTTTAAAAGAACAGTAAAGCGCTGAGCATACAGACTATCGTGTGACTCGGTTTACTAGGCGTGATCACAGGAACACTGATCGTCGTGTCAAAATAAAAGTCCCCTCTTAATGTATAAGCGTCGTGCTGAATTTATTCCTCTCTCTCTCTCTCTCTCTCTCTCTCTCTCTATTTGGGTTACATTATAAAATGTTATAAATAATCAAAAGCTTATTTGTCAAAAACTAATGAAAGAATTTTTTTTAATTTAACTTTGTTTAGCATTTTAAACGAGTTCAAAAATTTATTTTATTATCAACCTGTTGAGAAAAAAAAAGCAAAAAAAAAAGCCAAGTTGATGGTTTAAGTGCGTCTTTCCAGCTGGTCAAGCTGGTCAAGCTCGTTTGCATGCTTGGTTTTTAGTAGAGGGATGTGACCATTTTTAGCTATATAAATTTTTATAAATTTATTATTATATTTATTTAGTTATCATTTAACTATGGAATTAATAAGATGATACATATACAGTATATAGATTATTATACAAATGACATAATATATATACATATGACAATGGCATATATCCCATGACATACTATATCACAAAAAAACAGTACCCATCCCTACTAGAGACCGATTCACTGTAAAGACCTCATCAGCATGACAGCCTTCGCACAGATCCTCAGTGAAGACCACGAGAACCAGACAAGCCCTCTGCACAGTCTCTGCACCCGATCTTCAAGCAGAAGGAACTGGATGAAATATAGATACAGAAATATATCAGTCCACAGCTCTGACTTGTTATGCAGCCTGGAATTAAGCCACATCCCGTTGGTTCATCTGGCCAGAGAAGAACCGACTGAGCTGAGCTGGTTTCTCCCAAGGTTTTTTTTCTCTATTTCTGTCACCGATGGAGTTTGGGTTCCTTGCCACTGTTGCCTCTGGCTTGATTAGTTGGGGACACTTGATATTTGGCGATATTATCGACTTGACTGCTCAGACACTATTGGAAGAGAACTGAACTGAGCTGGATGATGACTTTTCTCCAGACCTGTTTTATAGATGAATTAGACTCATTCCTTAATTTATGGATTTTACACAGTTACTGAACTGAACTGAATCAACAACAATTAACTGATTTCAACTGAACAATGACTGGTTACTATGATCTTTTTAGAGCTGTTTTACAGCAGAATAGTTTTTTTTTTAGTGATCATTGAATCACTATTTTCTTGCCTGTAACTGTAAAGCTGCTATATGAATAAAGTTGACTTGACTATTCGAACCACGGTGACCAAAAAAAGAAATCATTGTCATATCCATTGACATACCAAACTATGCCAAAATTCCCCCCAAAAATTAAATTAGAAAAAACAACTGCAATCCTTAAGTAAATGGTTAAAATCTGCACGTTCTATGGTGAAAACACTTTTCTTTTGTACTTCCTGTTTCCATAGTTTACTTTCTGTTTGTAGTCAGTTTGTAGTTTTTCTAGTCTCTGTCAGTTCACACGAAGAGTGCCGTTTTTCTCCAAAAATTACCATGATTACACATGTTATATTGAGTTTTTACAACAGCTCAACAGCTCACTAAGAGACTTACGTTTTAGACAGCATATTGCCTGTTTTTGCTCTATTTTGCCGACAAAAATAATTCCAAACACAGCCACAGCTCAGTTTTGCGTCTCTGAGCAGCATGATGGTGTTTCGTTCCTGAATGAATCAACCATATATATGATTCGGTTCAATCGCAATGACTCAATTAACAGTGACTTGCTGCCACCTACTGGCAGTTTTAATTTCACATTTCGACTATTTTTCATTTTTTTTTTTCATGTTTTAAATCATTTCAAATATCAGTATTCAACATTTTATGTTTAATATATCAAAACATTATTTATGCATTTGTAATTGCAGGTTAAATGCATTCATGTCTTGCATTAAACAGTGTGTAAATACATCTACTGTAAATGCCACTTCAGACGCAGATTCTGTGTTGATTTAATTTGCTTGGTAACAGCCCAAATGTCTTATTATTCTAATTCACTGATTAAATGTAAGAATTTGACTCAAAAGATAATGGACACTTTTAGAAAAAAAAAAGGCTTTATAAAGGTAAAAATGCCCATAAAATGTAAAAATCAGTTTAAACTTATTGGAAAAGATTAATTTCTATTAATGTGAATAAAATAATAAAAAAATAATTTTAGACACATGATTTTATTGAAGGCTACCAGGATAATTATAAGTGAGTTTATTAAATTCATAAACATAAACTATATCTTCTCTATTTCCAGTTTGTAGCGTGGATCATTCATTGCAACATTTAATCTGATTCTCATGTTTAAGAATCTGTTATCTTGAAAAAATAATTTATGCTGCTACTGCCCATTGACTTGGCTTTAAACCTATATTATTATCCAATTTATGAGCCTTAAAACATCTTAAAATGCACACATGTAGGTCAGGAAAATCAAAATTTGCTCGGGGGAGCATGCCCCGAACCCCCCTACCAATCTCTATTTTGGGACCTCGGTATTTATAAAAACCTGCATACGGCCCTGGTCATTAGCTCTCATGACTCTCACCTGTGTCATTTTCTCTGTCGTGATTAGTTCCCTAGTGTATTAATTCCTTGTTATCTGCTAAGTTTTGTCAGGATAATACCATACCCAGAAACAGATTTTAGTGATCCCAAGCAGGTATTGACAACAGCAGAATGGATAGATGCAGGTAAGGTAATTATCAGACAGACAGTTCAATTCAGATGAATGGGATGATTAACTTGATTCTCTTTTACCTGGGCAAATTTGGATCCACACACACATACAGAGATAAGTTCCCTGATGCTGCTGCCCAAGTCATCTACAAGGTGGAGTTCTATGATTATGGTAAATTCCCTGGAGTCATTGGCTGTGTTGACGGGTGTCATGTTTACATAAAATGTCCCTCTACAACAGATGCTGAAGAGTACCGAAATCATAAAATCTGGTTCTCAATAAATATACAAGGTGTGTGCACTCCCACTATGCAGTTTTCCAACATTGTTGCACGTTGGAAAGGTGCAACTCAAGGATTTTTCAAAACTCCTCATTGTATGCTCAGTTGGAAGGAGCCCAACATAATGGAATCATTCTTGGTGACAGTGGGTACGTACAGACCAACTTCTCGTTCACCCCTATCTTCATGCAGTCACACCTGAGCAAAAGCAGTACAATAAAGCTCACATCCACACTAAAGGTCTAGTGGAGATCTTGTTTGGTGTATGGAAGAGCTGTTTCATTGTCTCAAAAACACATTGTGCTTTGAAACAAGAAGATGCTGTATTGTGATAATTGCAACAGCAGTGCTTCACAATTACATCAAGCATCATGGCTGGCCAGATCCTGAAATAGAAGATGACAATGACCCAGAAATTCCCATAGTTGAGGCCAATATGGACCTGCCTGCAGAATGGACTTGCTTGCAGAAATGCTTTTGTGTTGCAGCATTTCTCACAAAGAAACTCAAATAATTGAAAACAACACTTTTTTTTAAATTTATTTTTTATTTTTTATTTCAGAAACAGACATGCCAGGACCTTAAATTGGACAGTGTTGACACTGGTGCTGCTTCATTTTTCTCTGCTCCACCTTTACAGCTAACTCAACATGAAGTATTTTCATCTCCATTTCATGTTCATCTTTTAAATACTTTAATTTGTGCTCTTGAAATTTCATGGCCAGTTTCTCATGTATGGTCAGTTTCTTGGTCTTTCGGCCCGGATTAGTGACACCATCTTCTCTACTGGCTGCTTCAGATCTAGTGTGCTGACCTGCATCATGTCTCAGGCCATCCAAGCTCTGGTTGAGATCCTCACATTGTGCTGATTCATTAAAGAACAATATTTAAGTTTTTTTTTTGTTATGGGGTAAAAGAGATAATGAAGAGCAGTACATATTCCCTGAAGTGTGATGATGGCACATGTTGAATGAATGTTGCCTACCAAATGAGGATTGGACCAGTGCCCCATCTGAACTGTCCAGATGGTCATTTTGGGAGATACTAAGACTTTTGAAATACTTATACTGTTTCTTACATTTCTGGATCACAAATATATTTACAGGTAGATCCCACTGTGTTGTGTTACACAAAACAAAGTCAAGGTGACTGATTGCAAAAGTGGACCAGCTTAATAAATACAGTATCTTATCTGAAGTAGTCTTATCTACTTTTTCATTTGATTTGAATTTATTGCAAATTTTACTCCAGGCATTGTTGTTCTCAATAATTGGGTGGTTTTAGACAATTTGAGAGAGATTTTTTTTCAAGTTCAAAGAAATTCTTTGAATGTTTTCTTTTATTTTTGTCCATAGCTTGTTTACATATAATGTCACGTCACTGCATTGCTGTGGCACGAAACACAGATGGAGGGCAGGCAGTGGTTCTACATAGCAAGCACTATCACAAACTCAAAATGCATGTGTTTTGCATAGTTCATGGTTGCTCAGATTGATCAAACTGAGAAACCACAAGGAGCTTTTATTGTGTACCAATAGTTGTTCATTTGGGAAAAGCAAAAAATTGACAGAAAAACAAAGGAAAAAGTGGCTTGAAAACCTACATCTGCAGTCGGGAGGAGCTGTGTTGGATAATGCTTGTGTGTGCAAATGGTTAATATATTAAGTTATAATCATTTTGATACAGTCTTGGTCTTCCCGTTCTGATCTAGTTTTCCCTCATGTGTCTCATTCACCTCTTGTTGTTAATTATCTTGTTAGTCCCCTTCTTTAAGTTTTGGATGATGCGGTCAACATGGGACTGCATTACATCCTGCAACACCTCAACAGACCTGGGAATTACGCAAGGATCCTATTTGTGGACTTCAGTTCGGCCTTCAATACCATCATGCCTGACCTGCTCTCAGACAAACTCCAAACCAGCTCTACGTGCCCAACTCAATCTGTCAAGTGGATCACCAGCTTATGACAGCAGGCCCCGCAGTAGTGAGGCTGGGGCAACTCACATCCAGGACTATCAACATCAGCATGGGCCCCCAGGGATGTGTACTTACCCACTGGTCTTCTCTCTCTACAAGATGACTGACACCCTAAAGACCCCCTCTGTAAGCTCCTGAAGTTCGCAGACGACACTACAGTAATCGGCCTCATCAAGGATGGAGACGAGACTGCTTACAGACAGGAGGTTAAAGAGCTGGCTGTATGGTGCAGTCTTAACAACCTGGAGCTTAACGCTCAAAACTGTGGAGATGATCGTTGACTTCAGGAGAAACCCCCTGCACTCCCCCCACTCACCATCATGGAAAGCACTGTGACTGCAGTGGAGTCATTAAGGTTCCTGGGCACCACAATCTCTCAGGACCTGAAGTGGGACACTCACATAGACCCCATTGCAAAAAAGGCCCAGCAGAGGTTGTACTTCCTTAGCCAGCTGAGGAAATTCAACCTGCCAAAGGAGCTGCTGAAACAGTTCTACTCATTGAGTCTGTCCTGTGTTCATCCATAACTGTCTGGTTTGGTTCAGCTACAAAATCAGACATCAGGAGACTACAGCGGACAGTCAGGACTGCTGAGCGGATTATTGGTGCCCCTCTGCAGCGCCTCCAAGATCTTGACATCTCCAGAGTGAGGAAAAGGGCTAAAAAAATCACCTTGGACCCCCCACACCCAGCCCACTCTCTCTTCGAAATGTTGCCTTCTGGTCGGCGCTACAGAACAATGACCACCAGAACAGCCAGGCACAAGAAAAAGTTTTTTCCCACAGGCTATATTCAGCCTAAACAATTAATCTTTCATAATTATACAACGTCCATCACAACTAACATAGTATATTCATATTAAATGCACACTTTGTAAATAAACATATATGCACAATAATAAACATATCTGGACAGTTATCTAAACAATTACCTTTTTTCACACTTCTATTCTGTATCTAGTACCATTATTCAATTTTCATTTTTTTTTATATCGTGTTTATATTACATCCTACTGTGGTATTTCCTAGTACAGTGGGTACGGAAAGTATTCAGACCCCCTTAAATTATTCACTCTTTTTTATATTGCAGCCATTAGCTAAAATCATTTAAGTAAATTTTTTCCTCAATGTACACACAGCACCCAATATTGACAGAAAAACACAGAATTGTTAACATTTTTGAAGATTTATAAAAAAAGAAAAATGAAATATCACATGGTCCTAAGTATTAGACCCTTGCTGTGACACTATATATAACTCAGGTGCTGTCCATTCTTCTGATCATCCTTGAGATGGTTATACACCTTAATTTGAGTCCAGCTGTGTTGGATTATACTGATTGGACTTGATTAGGAAAAACACACATCTGTCTATATAAGACCTTACAGCTCACAGTCCATGTCAGAGCAAATGAGAATCATGAGTTCAAAGGAACTGCCTGAAGAGCTCAGATACAGATTTGTGGCAAGGCACAGATCTGGCCAAGGGTTACAAAAAAAAATTTCTGCTGCACTTAAGGTTTCCTAAGAGCACAGTGGCCTCCATAAACCTTAAATGGAAGACGTTTGGGACGACCAGAACCCTTCCTAGAGCTGGCCGTCCGGCCAAAATGAGCTATCGGGGGAGAAGAGCCTTGGTGAGAGAGGTAAAGAAGAACCCAAAGACCACTGTAGCTGAGCTCCAGAGATGCAGTCGGGAGATGGGGAAAGTTGTAGAAAGTCAACCATCACTGCAGCCATCCACCAGTCAGGGCTTTATGGCAGAATGGCCCGACGGAAGCCTCTCCTCAATGCAAAACACATGAAAGCCCGCATGGAGGACTCCAAGCTGGTGAGAGAAATAAGATTCTTTGGTCTGATGAGACCAAGATAGAACTTTTTTTGGCCTTAATTCTAAGTGGTATGTGTGTAGAAAACCAGGCACTGCTCATAACCTGTCCAATACAGTCCCAACAGTGAAGTTTGGTGGTGGCAGCATCATGCTGTGGGTTGTTTTTCAGCTGCAGGGACAGGACGGCTTGTTGCAATCGAGGGAAAGATGAATGCAGTTAAGTACAGGGATATCCTGGACGAAAAACCTTCTCCAGAGTGCTCAGGACTCAGACTGGGGAGGGTTTACCTTCCAACAAGGACAATGACCCTAAGCACACAGCTAAAATAACGAAGTAGTGGCTTCACAACAACTCTGTGATTGTTCTTGAATGGCCCAGCCAGAGCCCTGACTTAAACCCTATTGAGCATCTCTGGAGAGACCTAAAAATGGCTGTCCACCAACGTTTACCATCCAACCTGACAGAACTGGAGGAGGAATGGCAGAGGATCCCCAAACCAGGTGTGAAAACCGTGTTAGCTCTCCCAAAACGAATCAGGCGTATTAGAGCAAAGGGTGCTTCTACTACTATGAGCAAAGGGTCTGAATACTTAAGTGATATTTGATATTTCAGTTTTTCTTTTTTAATGAATCTGCAAAAATGTCAACAATTCTGTGTTTTTCTGTCAATATGGGGTGCTGTGTGTACATTAATGAGGAAAAAATATTTACTTAAATGATTTTAGCAAATGGCTGCAATATAACAAAGAGTGAAAAATTGAAGGGGGTCTGAATACTTTCCGTACCCACTGTATGTCTACACTATCATGTATGTCTGCACTATGTTTGTACTTTTTCTACACTGGAAGCTCCTGTCTCAAGTAAATTACTGTGTGTGAAACATATTGGGTAATAAAGCTCTCTGATTCTGATTTGATTCTTATTTAACCTGTGTTTCTCCCAGTGTTTGCCAGTCTTGTCACTGTTTAATGTTTTTTGCGTATATTCGTTGTCATAATAAAATGATTGAACTCTCCATCCTCTTCACCTTCACTGGAATACTACCTCCCGTGACAGAAGACCAGACCAAACACTGAAGTACAGCAGCAATTTTTTAGTTTTTGTTTTGTTTTTTGTATTTTTTTTGTTTGTTGGCAGAATGGATGATCCTGCGGTCCTCGTCCTCTTGCTGGAGCAGGGGGATTGCTCTCTCGAGTCTCGCCACCTTTGTGGGTGCCGGTGAATAACAACTCGCCGCTGACTGCCTCCAACGCAGATGAGGAACTCACCAGCCCCACTCTTGAACCAGAACCCAGCCAGCCATCATCTCAGCGCTGCACCGACGGGAGCACGAGCCCGCCGTGACCAAAGAGCCTCAGGTAACAGGGTCAATCATCGCCCTGGAGCCCGAGCCCATATATACGTCTGACCAGGTGTGATGCAAGCCGGCCACAATGTTGGAGCGAGTCGGAGTATTAGTGGAAAACGAGGGCATAGAAGAAGGCTGTCAGAATTCACTCACTGATAAATGCCACACATACTCACAATCTAAATAAGAGTAAATTCTAAATTCATTGTGCAGTTTGGAGAGCTTCATTTATTATAATGGAACATTGTGAGATTGTGATAAACTGAAATCATTGACAGCTTTTTAGTGATTATATGGAAGCGCTATTTGCTTTTTTTGCTAGGCAACATATAATCAATTCAGAACTTAAAAGATTTGTTTTCTGTGCTGCTAACAGGACCAACAGCTACATGCCCTGTACATGCAGCAAAGTTTCAGGAGTGACATATATCCCACATCCCTCATATAAATGCGGGATTCACTTTCTAAAAAATAGTTTGTTTGCAATCAGGGTTAGTTGCTCATATTTATCGCATCGATGGCAGGCAAGTACTTCAGTTTGTTTAAAAAAATAGCTCCTCTTCATAACATAAGGATCACATCCAACTTATGTTGTGATTTTCTGTTTATACCTTTCTCTTGAGTCTATACCAGTACAGTACGGACTTTCCTCCATCTCATGCATTCTGCTTTTCACTTCCTGCCCTCCATCTGAATTTTGCACATCAGAATCATGTGACTACAAACAAGCTATTGTTTGGTTGGATGATTTACTCCAGTTCCACACCAGGCTACTGTTTTTTAAGGTTCCATCCCTGGTTTCACAAAGAGTAGCTGATTAGTCCTTATTTACCTTAGTCTGTGACTCCCTAGTCTAGAACTAATAAATCTCAAGTTAATAAATGTCTCAAAAAGTATTTTTTAAAGTCTGGATTAAAGTAGCCTATTTTTCAATTTAATCTTTGTAATCCTTTGTTGTCTGATGTTGTTCGCCGTGTGTTTTGAGTTTGAGCGCCATCAAGTTAATTCTTTATCATCTATTTTTATCTTAAAATCAATTTTATACACCATCATTTTCGTTTCTATAATGCGTGAATATATCCCCTATCGTATTCTACTACAAAAACAATCAGAGCACCTTGTTATCACTAGTTCTATTTTGATTTCCCGAGTCCGCTATTAGCATATAGCCCGTTAGCATCGCCAGCATGGTTGCCGCTAATCTCGCTTACATTGCTAATACTCTATTCACACATATTACCATTGTTTTACTCACTGTTACTTGCTTTAATGGCGGCTGTGTGTCTACCTTTGAGTGCAGGTGAGGACACGTTCGAGCTGCATTCGCTGGCCAACCACCCAGGACGCGATCTTCCCAGATGTCCTTCACTCCGGCGCCGGGACACCACGGACCCTGGGTGCAGCCGCAGTGGAAGACGCGAGCCAGGTCCTGGGTGACGACCTCTCCCCCTCCGCCGACTCCGGTTTTCGAGATCTCCACCTGGAACCGCTTTGCTCCCCTCCGCGAGACTGAACGCGACGCTGTGATCATCGGAGACTCCATCGTCCGTGCTACGTTAGCTGAAGGTAGGGTGCACACTCACTGTTTCCCTGGTGCTTGTGTTCTCGATGTTTCTGCGCAGATACCCGCGATCCTGAAGGGCGACGAGAGCACCGGAGCGGTTGTGCTTCACGCGGGGGTTAACGACACCAAGCTGCGGCAGACGGAGACACTGAAGAGGTAACTTCAGGAGCCTGATCGAGATGGTGCGCCGCACATCGCCCGCGACGACGATCATCGTGTCAGGATCGCTTCCCACGTATCGACGAGGACATGAAAAGGTCAGTAGGCTTTTTGCTTTAAATGAATAGTTATTGTCATGGTGTAAAAAACAGAAACTGCTCTTTGTTAAAAATTGGAATCTTTTCTGAGAGTGTCCTAGGCTTTTTCGCGCTGATGTCCTGCACCCCAGCAGAGTCGGAGCAGAACCCCTGTCGGACAACATCTCCAGGACGCTATGCACCATATGACTAGTAAGTCAAATCTCAAAAAACTGCCCATATGATGTTTGTTCTAACCGTTTAAATGATAGAAGTACTTGCGCTATACAATCTATAAAGACTGTGTCTGTTCCCCGAATAGTGCGGTCAAAATATACATTTAATGCAGGATCTGGGAAAAATCTGATCATGATTAAACCAGGAAAATGTTAAATAGGAACAAAAACCATTTTTAAAGTTTGGGCTCCTAAAAATTAGGATCATTCCTCAACCAAGCAGTTATTGTAAAAGAAATGATCACAGATAATCGTTTTGAAGTACTCTGCTTAACTGAAACCTGGCTAAAACCAAATGAATATATTGGTCTAAATGAAGCTACTCCACCAAGCTACTATTATAAGCACGAGCCCCGTCAGACTGGTCGTGGCGGCGGTGTTGCAACAATATATAGTGATTTTCTCAATATTACTCAGAAGACAGGATACAGGTTTAACTCTATACTGATGACTTATGTTACACTGTCAGATATGCAAAAGAAATCTATCGTGTCTCTTGCTCTGGATACTGTGTATAGACCACCAGGGCCATATACAGATTTTCTAAAAGAATTTGCAGATTTCCTCTCAGACCTATTGGTTACTGTTGCTAAAGCGCTAATTGTCGGAGATTTTAAACAATCAAAATTGATGCATTAGGACTTGCGTTTACTGACCTATAAACTCTTTTGGAGTCAAGCAAAACGTCATCGGGCCCACTCATTGTTTTAATCATAAGCTACTTGTAGATTTAATTATATCGCATGGAAATGATCTTACTGATATAGATATCGTACCTCAAAGTGATGATGTTACTGACCATTACCTTGTATCGTGCATGCTGCGTATTACCGATATTAACTATATGGCTCCACATTATTGTCCGGGCAGAACTATTGTTCTAGCCACCAAAGACAGATTCACAAATAAAGTGCCTCTCAACTGCTTTCTGTACCCATAAATACACATGAACTAGACGAAATGACTAGCAATATGGGCACCATCTTCTCTAATACATTAGAAGCTGTTGCCCACATCAAATTGAAAAAGGTAAGAGAAAAACGTACTGCGCCATGGTACAACAGTAATACCCATTCTCTCAAGAAAAAAAACTCGTAGTCTTGAGCGCAAATGGAGAAAAACTAAATTGGAAGTTTTTAGAATTGCAATGGAAAAACAGTATGTCCAGCTATACACAGGCTCTAAAAGCTGCCAGGGCCGAAAATGTCCACAAACTCATAGAAAATAACCAAAACAATCCAAGGTTTTTATTTAGCACAGTGGCTAGATTAACAAATAACCAGACGCCACCCGATCTAAATATTCCCTCACAGTTTAATAGTAATGACTTTATGAGTTTCTTCACTTATAAAATAGATAACATCAGAAATACAATAACAAATGTAGATTCTACAGCGTATAATACTTCAGCTTCATTCATCGCACCAAAAGATAAACTGCAGTGCTTTACAACTAGAGGACAGGAAGAGCTAAATAAACTTATCACTGCTTCTAAACCAACAACATGCCTGTTAGAACCTCTAACCACTAAATTACTGAAAGAGCTGTTACCTGTAGCAGAAGAACCGCTTCTCAATATTATTAACTCATCGTTGTCTTTAGGTCACGTCCCAAAACCATTCAAGCTGGCAGTTATTAAGCCTCTTATTAAGAAACCACAACTAGATCCTAGTGAACTGGCAAATTACAGACCCATCTCAAATTTTCCTTTTATGTCTAAAATTTTAGAAAAAGTTGTGTCTGCTCAATTGTGCTCCTTCCTGCAAAAAAAAATTATCTCTATGAAGAATTACAGTCAGGTTTCAGGCCCCACCATAGAAACCACGCAGAAACTGCACTTGTTAAAATTACAAAAGACTTGCTTCTTGCGTCAGACCAAGGCTGTATCTCACTGCTAGTTTTACTGATCTTACTGCAGAGTTCAGCTCCAATCCTAATTAAAACTCACCTGCCTGTAGTTTTCTAGTAACCCTTCAGACCTTGGTTAGCTTTTTCAGGTGTGTTTGATTAGGGTTGAAGCCAAACTCTGCAGGGCTGCGGCTCTCCAGGACTGACGTTCGCCACCACTGTACTAGGTCATGGACATACTCATAGATCGATTACAAAACTTTACAGGTATTCAAGGGTAGGCTTTAAGATGGTTTAGATCCTACTGTCCGATCGCTACCACCTTGTTCAATTAAATGGGGAGTCATCTCAATTATCACCAGTAAAATATGGAGTGCCACAAGGATCTGTCCTAGGTCCTCTGCTATTTTCGATATACATGTTGCCCCTTGGTAATATTATTAAAAAATAAGGGATTAGTTTCCACTATTATGCCGATGATACTCAACTATATAACTCAACAAGACCAAATGAAACTTCTAAATTATCTAAGATAACCGAGTGTGTTAAAAATGTAAAAGATTGGATGACCAATAATTTTATCCTATTAAATTCGGATAAGACAGAGATATTACTTATTGGACCAAAATACACAGAATCTCTTGGATTACAACTTGCAACTAGACGTATGTACGGTTACTTCCTCTAAAGTCAAAAATCTGGGTGTTATATTATACAGCAACTTGTCTTTTGAAAATCATATTTCCATGTTACAAAAACAGCATTCTTCCATCTTAGAAACATTGCCAAGTTACGAAACATATTACCTGTTTCTGATGCAGAAAAGCTAAATCATGCATTCATGACCTCTAGACTGAACTATTGTAATGCACTGCTAGGTGGTTGTCCGGCATCTTCAATAAACAAGCTACAGGTATTCCAAAATGCAGCAACTAGAGTCCTTACCAGGTCAAGAAAAAATTATAATATTACCCCAATTTTACAGTCTCTACACTGGATACCTATTAAGTTCCGTACCAGTTACAAAATATTACTACTTACTTAAAATGCCCTAAATGGTTTAGCTCCTGCGTACCTAACTAGTCTTCTACCACGCTACAATCATCACGCTCCCTAAGGTCGCAAAACACTGGACTTTTGATAGTACCTAGGATATCAAAGTCCACTAAAAGAGGTAGAGCTTTTTCACATTTGGCTCCAAAACTCTGGAATAGCCTTCCTGATAACGTTGGGGTTCAGACACACTCTCTCGTTTAAATCTAGATTAAAGACACATCTCTTGGCCAAACATTCAAATTGCCAGGGGGTTTGTTTCCCAAAAAAACAAAAAAAAATGCAGCAGCTAGAGTTCTTTACTAGAACCGGAAGTAGATAATTAGGCCAGTTAGGGAAACACTGCACGGCTCCTATTAAACATCGTCATGATTTTAACTTTGCTGATACTTATAAGGCCCGGGGTTTAGCACCTCAGTATTTAAATTAGCTCTTATTGCATTATAGTCCTCCAAGTCCTCTGCGTTCTCAAAACTTGACAATTTGATAATACTAGAATACCAAAATCAACTGCGGGCAGCAGATCCTTTTCCTATTTAGCGTCCAAACTCTGGAACAATCTACATAACATTGAACCGGAGGCAGACACACTCTGTCAGTTTAAATCCAGATTAAAGACCCATCTCTTTAACCTGGTTTACACATAACACACTAACACATTTCTAATATTCAAATCCATTAAAGGATTGTTAGGCTCCATTAATTAGGACAACCGGAACCCGGGAACACTTCCCATAACACCCGATGTACTTGCTACATCGTTAGAAGAATGGCATCTACACTAATATTAGTTTATTAATTTCTTATTCCAAGGTCACCGAAGCCACCAGATCCAGTCTGTATACAGATCAGATGGTCACTGCAGTCACCCGGATCCAGTCCGTATCCAGCCCAGATGGTGGATCAGCACCTAGAGAGGACCTCTACAGCCCTGAATGACAGCGGAGATCAGGACAACTAGATGAGCCCCAGAGACAGATCCCCAGTGAGGACCTTGTCTCCTAGACGGCCACCGGGACAAGACCACAGGAGCCAGTTGAGTCCTCTGCACAATGTGACTTTGCTGCAGCCTGGAATTGAACTGCTGGTTTCATCTGGCCAGAGGAGACCTGGCCCCCCGACTGAGCCTGGTTTCTCCCAAGGTTTTTTCTCCATTCTGTCACCGATGGAGTTTCGGTTCCTTGCCGCTGTCGCCTCTGGCTTGCTTAGTTGGGGACACTTAATATCGGAAATTTCATTCAGATTGAGTTCTACAGATTGAGGTGTTTGCATAAAAAAGTGGGAATACATGTTAAGTAAAAAACTTTATATTTAACTTTTGTTAAATATTGCTTTAGATAGGCTACTTTAGTGCAGAGCTATCCAATTCTGTTCCTGCAGAACCTGCAGAGTTTAGTTAACCATAATCAAACACACCTGCCTGTAATCATCAAGTAATCATGATGACCCTGAACCGGGTCAGAATGAAATTGAATAGCCCTGCATTAGTGCATCACCACCATTAACAGTAGGTGTGTTAGAATTGCTCTCAAGATATTTTGATGTCATACATTGATCGTTCTGCACAGTGCTGCTTCAAGTCGAGCACACCTATTGTTGCAATGTGGATCAGAGACACCACACTATACGACACTCTACCATGAGTTCTGATCAGGATATCTGTTAGAGTAATCATTAATATTAGTTCATAGGCATTTCTCAATCCAATCTCAAAACACTCCAATCTTGGGTGACAAGAAGAGTTTTATTTATCAACTTTGTCATGTCATTAACCTGGTGCCAAGGGCCCCTCACAGACTTATCAAAGAGTGGTGGCATTAATATATTTACCAAAAGAAAAAAAAACAGTAATAATAAATAATAAATCATTTTCAAATCATGTTCATTTTCATGCACAAAAACAATGTGCTGATTGTCATGACAATCGCAAATTTTACTGCAGTACAAATGTGACACTTCAGAACAAAAGCAGAATTAGAGATGCCTCTGACAAAAGAAAAAGCAAAATAAAAGATATTAAACAAGGGATAAATTGCTCAGAATAACATCACTACCTTCATCAGCAATACTGATACAAACTCTCATGCGAGTGGAGCAGGGCATAGGTGGTTTGGGCGGGGTTGTCGAGCGCGATATGTCATATTTTTCCATAAAATTGCTTGTATTTCAACCCCATTGCTGGGAGAATGCTAAACTTTATGATAAACATAAAAGTAAGAAAATGCATACAGAAAAATATCAAATTTTACATTAATAATTCGGACAGCTCTTAATTTTAATTGAGAACAAATTTGCAAGAAACACAGATATGGTCACATTTCCATTTTAACAGTAATGTCTGCCAATGCAACCCAAGCTGAACTTTCTGTGATTATAAAATTTGGTAACACTTTCTATGAAGCCCGTATTTATAATTCATTATAAGGGTATTCTTAAGGCATTATAATGAATTCATAATGCATTATAAAATACCTTATAATATGTTATATCATATTATAAATAATCATAGCAACAGTTATAATACATCATAATACTTACGTATTTGTGGTTGTAAGTTTAAGAGTATTATTTATAACACACAATGAACACCATATTAAATCTACTTAATTTACACAATAATGGACTGTATCATATCTTGACATTGTTTATTTAAGATCCGCACAGTATCTTACTACAGCTTGTGAGTGGTTAGATGTTGAGTGTTATTTGAGTGTTTACTGTAATGTTAATTAATTGATGTGAGCTTTACTGAAAAAAATGCAATGTTTTATATGTTTACATTTTATTTTGATGGTCCCCTTAAGCATCGACAATAAACAACTTTGGCAACTACAGCCCACTAACTCTCATATAGGTAGTAGTATGCTCAAGACTGGGTATAATCTAGTAATGCAGAATAAGTTGCATACTTTGCAAAGAGACACTTATAGTCGTTTATCTGTTGGTCTTACCATCAAACATAAAGTGTTGGCAAATATTTAACAGTAGCGACATACTCATACCTAATGACCGCTTAGTTGATATTTAGTTCAGAGTCACTTATCAACAGCTGTTTACAGGTACCATCAAAATAATCAAAGATATTACAATAAAATTGTTCAAAGCAAATTGTCATTACACCTTCATCTGATCGCTATCTGATCTTATGGCTGTTTGAGAATATTTTTTTTAATTATTATTATTATTACTACACTTTATAAGTGGTCTTTGACTGCTTTAAGTAAAGTAGCATAAGAAAAATGGCAAAATATGAGACTTATAATACATTATAACTATGAGAAATATAATCTATTGGAAAAGTGGATGCAACGTGTTCATTGTGTTATAAATCATCATACTCTTAAAAGCTATAACCACAAATAAGTAAATATTATAATATATTAAAACTGTTCTTATGAATATTCATGAGATTATAAGGTTTTTTATAATGCATTGTGCATTCATTATAATGTCTTAAGAATACCCTTATAATGTATTATAAATACAGGCTTCATAGAAAGTGTTTCCGAAAGTTTTAAAGATGGAGAAGGTAGGAATGAAGACAAGAAATTCATTCATAAAGCAGTATAACGTTCTGCATTATTTCATTCATACTAGTACTTAGAAGGATTTTCTGGTGCAAATATTATGAAAGAGCAAAAACGCAACAAGGAAATGTCATTGTAAAGCATCAAAGACTATTTGTAAAGATGCAGAGGTTATGTATCAGTCTTCTAAAATGCAACAGACCTTCCTTCTTCCAAAAAACTGAATTCAACAATGCATTTAATATATTCTAAAAGACTACCCTACATCATCATATTGATAAGACTTAATAATCCAGATAGTCATATTGTAATAATTGTATAGTTCTGTTGTCACATCGTTTATTGATTTATATACATGCAGAGCTCAAAATTGTATAAATCATTTACATTGTATATGCCACCCAATAGATGACATTTACTACAGCAAAGGTGAAAGGGAAGACAGCACGAGCGTAGATATCAATGGTATCAGCATCAATAGGTTTACACTTGCAGCATTTCTTCTCATCCCTGCTTTCCTTCTGTGCCCGACGGGACTGAGTGCCACGAGTCTCTTCATGCAGATCTCCAGGAGGGTCAGTGGCCCGCTGTGCCCTGTTTTGCCTGTTTGATACGAGGAGACCCTGGTTCATGCCAGCCACAGAAAGCGAAAACAGAACCATGGCCTGCTTTCCATTCTTTACCATGGACTGCAAAAAAACATGAGGGAGTTGTTTATTAAAAGTCATAGATAGGAATTAATTTATTATATTATTAACATTTTTTCTTATTATTATTATTTTATTCTGCTCTAACTGAATTAGTATAAAGGCTTTAATCAATATTGTGCATTCTATCATGACTCATATTATATATATATATATATATAATATATTCTATAATATATATATAAATAAGGTAAATCGGGAAAAGTGCTTGTAAGTGTAAATTTGTAATTTAGATACCCAGATGTTTTTCATTTATTTATTACCTTTGTTAAGTTTAAGGTCCAGCTGTAATATTTAATTTGAATTCAGTTTTGTTTTGAAGGTACATAACAATAAAAAATTTGAGATAATGCAATCTGGACTCCGGTCTTTTCAGGTAAAGTCTGTCTAAACCTAACCCAAGTGCAGTTTAGTAAAGAAGATATAACACACGGCTATATCTAATTTGAAAGATATAACACACGGCTATATCCCCAGAAATCTAATGCAAATTATATCATCATAAACTGACAATACACACTAATGCCAATGATCTCTGGAATGAGGTTTGGAAAGAGTGATATTTACAGCACATTCCGCATCTGGGCGGTGACCTCTTCCACTTGGATTTCCACTTCAGACCTGAGCCATGCTGCAGTGGGAAGAAATGAGTCTGATCCGTTTCACAGTCTTGAACATGAAGCACTAGTGAACGATGAACTCTTGAGAAGGTCCTTGGTCTGGAAACACGCAAATGGAGGAGCCTTGAAGGTGAAGGTTCTGAAGTCTGTACAGAAGATCCGGACAACCTGGAACACGCAGGAGAAGAATCGCTGAATAAAAGGATCTAATTGTTGCAGAAGATGGTGGTCACTAAGCTTGTGGTCGTTGTTGCCGTTTCCAAACTCCGCAAATCTACATCTTGCAGAGCTTCTTTGTTTCTCATTAGAACAACTTAGCTTAGCAGCTTAACAACAACAATTTTGTACTTAGCGCAAAGACCACAACTGCTTAGGATAATTCTTTGTGTTGAAGAGAATCTTTTAATCTTTCCTGAGAAGGAGGGATTTGCAAGTTGGTCAGTTCCAGCGTTTTGATTGGAATGCTGAATGGAATGCTGAAGTCCTCATCCTGCCTTCCACAAATGATAACCTTGAGGGAGAACAAAGCACTTCCTGAACGGGTGTTACAGTTTATGTTAACCCCCTCTCCACAAGAGGTGGTGTTGTTTAATCTGAAGACAAAAGGCATTCTTTGTTGTCCACAAAGCCTGATCAAATCAAAATGAAGCTTTCCAGTTGTCGACAGCTGTCCACTACATCATTGAAGGGCCATACTCGAAAAAAACTTTCCGAAACTTAAACAAACCCTGAAGGAGTGTATTTGGCATAGAAATACTCTGTCCTACATTCAAATCATTTTTGGAAACGTTGGCCATGTTTAGCATGAGAATCCAACTCTTTAACAGTGTAAATAACTCGGAATGCATGAAATAGCATTAGACCTCCCCTTTAAAATCCAAGAATGAGCAAATACACAATAAACAAAGACATGGCTTGGCTTGGCTTGACTTGATTTGACTAAACAAGAACTTGAATATGAACACAACTTACCTTCGGTGGACTTTATTACAGAAAGCTAGACCTTCAACAGTGAACCCAGCAGTTGCCTTGCTATGTTTTCGGCAGGGGAATCGCCCCATTATGTTCAGTACTTTTGTAAACTCAGTCACTGTGTGGATTTTAATGACGTGACACTAAAATATATTTTTCGTATGGGTTTGAATGAACCCTATCTCTCACATCAAACAAAGTCACAACAAAGTTGGGGAAGTCGTGGCCTAATGGTTAGAGAGACAGACTCATAACCCAAAGGTTGTGGGTTCGAGTCTCGTACTGGCAGGGATTGTGGGTGGGGGGAGTGAATTACCAGTGCTCTCTTCCACCCTCAATACCACGACTGAGGTGCCCTTGAGCAAGGCACCGAACCCCCAACTGCTCCCCGGGCACCGCAGCAAAAATGGCTGCCCACTGCTCCGGGCGTGTGTGTTCACTGCTGTGTGTGTGTGCACTTTGGATGGGTTAATGCAGAGCACTAATTCCGAGTATGGGTCACCATACTTGGCCACATGTCACGTCACTTTTTTTTAAACAAACATTTAACAACATATTTAACAAACCCAAAAACCCTGAAGGTCCAAGAGGACCTTAGGTTATGAGTAAAATTAATAAGTTTACTCAATTCATTTGTAAAATTCAAAATAACTGATAGTCATTTATCATTTTTCATGATAGAACATGAGATGTAGCCACAATCACCAGGGTCATAGAGCATTAGCCCAAAAAATTTTTCTTAATAGTGTCCCTTTAATTAAAGACCATTGTTATGCTCTCAAAGTGTAAACCCACTGAGCACAGTACAATTTTAAATGGCCCACTTTACCTGAATTCACCCTACTTGAGTTTTGAGAGTATATAAAATGCTTGAGACTTGGTGTCCTGTGATGGGTCAGTTACAGCACACAGTTTCACCCTTCTATGCAAAATGAATCTTCTGATGGTACCTCTGTACTCTTATTCGTCTTGACTTTGGCTTTCTCCTTCTTGCTGTAGTCTGCATTATAGTGAGCAAAAGCATATTCGATCAAGGCAGCAAACACAAAGACGTAGCAGATCCAGAAATACACGTCCAGAGCTTTGATGGCAGAAGCACGGGGCAATGATGAACGAGCACTGACCATCAGTGTTGTCATGGTGAGCACTGTTGTGATTCCTAAGGTTAATGGACACATGGAAATATTCATTTAAATTATCAGGTTAATTTGTGTGTGTGATTTGTTTTAAATGTGCTCATTTTTACTGATTACTGGTTTCAATTGATTTCAATGTCCACTTTAGACCACTTTACACATTCATAACTAACTGCAACTTCATGTCAACAAATTCTCATTAATTTCCAGCTACATGTCAACTGACTCATTTGAGTATTAGTAAACTGTTAGGTTAGGGTTAGGGTAAGTAATAAGTTGACATGCACTTAAAAAGTTACTAGTCAGTAGAATGTCTGTTGGGGGACCATCAAAATCAAGTGTTAGCCGATATTATATCTACTAATACTCTAATGACTGGTATGACTTGTAGTTGCAAAATTACTTACAGTAAAAATGTTAATTACAGTAAAATCTCTAAAGTGGACTATAAAAATAAAATGTTTACCTATTGATTTTTTTTAAATATACAAATTTTACTTTTTTAAATACATTAGATATGGAGAATATTAAAATATATAAGGTGAAATGTACATTTTATAAACTTTAAGTTTTATGAAATTAGCACTTTTAACACTGAAATACGGACCTAAAGACACTCTTGCTGGCACAGCTGATTGGCTGATCCAGAATGAAACCCATGACATGGCAACCAGTAAGATGGAGGGCATGTAGGACTGGATGATGTATACACCTCGGTTACGCCTTAGTTGAAATCGTAAGCTGAGACGTGGAAATCTCCCTGCTGTTTCAAGAATGACAATATTTGGCTTGAAAATATGTAATGCAGTTTTTGAGTAAAAGAAATCAAATAATTAAAAATGACAACAACAGTTGCTGCAGCATTAGCAATTAAGGTTTTGTCAGAGTTAAGTAATATCAGATATATCAGACAGTGTCGATGAAAAGCCTCACCAGATTTAAAGTTAATCATCTCTGTGACAAAGCGATAATCTGTAATGGTGAACTGGGACAGCTCCAATTTGTCCAGCCCATGGATGTGTTTCTGACTCTCTGACCAGTGATACACAATGTCTTCTGAAGAGTAGCCATCTGCAAAACCACCAACAGGAAAAAGAAAATATCTTGGTTTGCCTTCAGCTGCATATGACATTTCTACTTGTCACTCAGACATGATGCTCTCATAACGTTACGTTCATACGAGAACATAAAAGTAAGGAATATGTAAGAATATAAGAAATAAGGCAATTCAAAAGATGGAGAAGTGTCAGTGTTATGATAAAAGAAGCAAAAAAAAAAAAAAGACAATGAAAAACCTTATTTAAAACACATGGTTATACAATGGGGAAAATAATGATTTGATCCCCTACTGATTTTGTAAGTTTGCCCACTTACAAAGAAATGAAGGGTCTGTAATTTTTATGGTAGGTTTATTTTAACGGATAGAGAGAATATCAAGCAAAAAATCCAGAAAAAAAAACACTGTACAAAGGTTATAAATTGATTTCAGTGAGTCAAATAAGTATTTGATCCCCAAGCAAAACTTGGTGGAGAAACTCTTGTTGGCAAGCACAGAGGTAAGACGTGTCTTGTAGTTGGTCACCAGGTTTGAACACATCTCAGGAGGGAGGGATTTTGTTCCACTCCTCTTTAAAGATTCTCTCTAAATCCTTAAGGTTTCTGGGCAATTCAAAGTTTCAGCTCACTCCACAGATTTTCTATAGAATTAAGGTCTGGGGACTGGCTAGGCCACTCCATGACCTTAATGTGCTTCTTTTTGAGCCACTCCTTTGTTGCCTTGGCGGTATTTTGGGTCATTAGGCCAATTCCATTACATTCCATTACAGATTTGCCCAAAACTTTGGCGATATTTTCTGAATGTCGATAAAAAATGTATTGCGAAATGATGGCGTTTCCATTAACCAATGTTATGCTGCTAAAACGTAACCCTTTGCCTCTCGCGATAAGTCATGGCAATGGATTTTGGTGGGATTTTGGCTATATTTATTCAAAGGAGGCTTATGCATGTATCTTTACAGAAGCAGCACAGAGAGCCGCTTCCGAAACGTGCGTGGCGCGGCTGGAATAAATCATGGACTGTATAAAAACATTAACACAAGCATTGAGTGGCCGTAATCAGCTTCAGTGACCGTATCAGAGCCACACTGCACCACAGACATGTGCATTGTGTAAATTGTCTAAGCATTAATGGTAGGAAAACCCCTTTTACTGGAGACCGGTCACGTATGAAGTTTTTCTTGGAGGTTATAGTACATTGAAAAATTATCATATGACTTTTTACATACTCCATGTGACCTGTAAATGCGAAAAAGCTGTTTCCATTGCAGTTTTGTGAATTAATCCTTTTTTCGCATTGCCTGAAAAACCACCTCATGCGAGCGTAAAAACTTTTTTGCGATATATGACCGTTTTTGCAAATTTGACGCGTTTCCATTAGGCGTATTTTCAATTCGCAATTTCAATTTACGCAATTTGAAGGGTAATGGAAACACGCCTATTGTCATGCTGGAAGACCCATCATCCATGACCCATCTTCAGTGTTCTGGCTGAGAGAAGGAGGTTCTCGTCCAAGATTTTACAGTACATGGCCCGTCCATTTGCCCCTCAATGTGGTTAAGTCGTCCTGTACCCTAAGCAGAAATACAGCCCCAAAGCATAATGTTTCCACCTCCATGCTTGACTGTAGGGATGGTGTTCTTGGGGTCATAGTCAGCATTTCTCTCCCTCCAAACACAGCAAGTCGAGTTGATGCCAAAGAGTTCAATTTTGTTCTCATGTGACAACAGCACTTTCTCCCAAGCCTTCTCTGAACCATTTAGATGTTCAGACGGGCCTGTACATGTGCCTTCTTGAGCTGGGGGACCTTGCTGCAGGATTTCAGTCCATTGCTGCGTAGTGTGTTACCAATGGTTTGCTTTGTGACTGTTGTCCCAACTGCCTTAAGATCATTAACAAGCTCCTCCTGTGTAGTTCGGGGTTGATCCCTCATCTTTATCATGACCATCCTTTTCCTCATAAGACGAGATCTTGCATGGAGCACCAGACAGAGGGCGATTGATGGTTATTTTGTATTTCTTCCATTTCCGAATATTCACACCAACAGTTGTCTCCTTCTCAAAAAGCTTCTTGCTGATGGTCTTGTAGCCCATTCCAGCCTTGTGCAAGTCTACAGTCTTGTCTCTGACGTCCTTTGACAGCTCTTTGGTCTTGTCCATGGTGGTGGGAGAGGTTTGAATGGAAGATACACATTCTATGGACTGGTTTCTTTTATACTCATAACAAGATGACATTAGGAGTAATCTGGACTAATCTGTGTTCCACTTGGGCACGTAACCAATCTGTGGGAGCCAGAATTCTTGCTGGTTGGTAGGGGATCAAATACTTATTTTACTTACTGAAATGCAAGTCAATTTATAACCTTTATATAATGTGTTTTTTCTGGATTTTTTTGTTGATATTCTGTCTCTATCCGTTAAAATAAACCTACCATAAAAATGATAGACCCTTAATTTTTTTGTAAGTGGTCAAACTTATAAAATCAGCAGGGGATCAAATAATTATTTTCCCCACTGTACATGGTTTTTGTAATATATAAAGTCACAGGCATTGTTGTCATGGTTTGTTTTTTGTGCAGGAATTATTTTCGTGCTCATGAAGTTGAAACACTGTAAATGCGAAAGAAAGATGCCAGATATAAGTTTTCCCTTTACTCACAGCTTTCCAAGTCTAGCATGCATTCCTGTTCATCCATGGGGTATTTTGTGAGGTCCATGTCGCATGCAGCTGTAGATGTAATTCTGAAAAGGGAAACCATCATGATTACATTTTGAACATGGAGCAGGTCACAGAGAAGAAATAAACCCTCTGTGGTCATGTGTTAAGACATGGAAAGTAAATTATAATTATTTTAAAATAATGATGTTGCTGGGATGTTCTTTCAGGTTTTTTTTTTTGTTTGTTTTACATATTTTTCTATACTGTTGCCGTCATTCGTTTGCTTTACACAGCTCTCAGAAATATGTGATTGGTCAATGGTGGAATTTATTAATTTATTAAGTAGATGCAATGCCGGATTATCCAATGGGCATTATGGGCACGGGCCCAGGGGCCCATGAGCACTTGGGGCCCAAGCAAGGGGAAGAAAAAGAATTTGGAGTGTCTTTACATTAAGTGCAAATAGCGAGCTTGTTGGCAAACGCTATTTACACTAGCTCTACCCAGCAATGTCTGTTTGGGACACTCAAGATTTACAAAAGACACATTCAATTGTGTCAATTAAATTAAATGTTTTTAGTGGTGTAGGCAGTAGAACGTAAGACTTTCAGAATTGGCTTTTCGACCCAGGTTCGAATCCACCTTTTTCCGAGCTATATATAATCACTTACACTCTATGGGTCTCATTCATGAAACACAAGCAACACACATTTTTGTGTAAATCGTCCGTAAAGCTGTTCTGATGTAAACTTTCGAATTCATGAAAATGTTCGTATTTTCAAAATGTTAGTTTTTCTCAGCACAACTTTACAACTGCTCCCTACCACGTGTAATGGTGCGTAAAATGTTCTGTGTTCTTTTTGGCAAACTGATGACACTGAATTTTGATGCACTGCCATCATAATATTTTACAAGTTCATTTGCTCTGTCTTTATTTTATTTTTTATTTTTTGTAGCTGAGAGTTAATAACTGTTTAACTTTGGGTAAAACGCAGCGCTCGTCACTGTCACTTTTTACCCAGCCGTCCAATCAATGGAGGAAGGGCGGGACAATTACTACACTGACTGAACAACAATGGAGAAGTTAATATTACGACTGTTACGGCAATTTTTAGATTCAGTATATTCGTCAAAATGAGATAATAGTATAGTACCTTTATTTCGATAGTCCACTTTAGACATTCTATTAACAGTAAGTAACTTTGCAACTACATGTCAACTAGCAGTTAGTAGAGTATTAGCAGACTGTCTGCTTAATATCTTCTAACACTTTCTTTGTCAACTTATTCTACTAACCCTAAACCTACCCTAAGTCTACTCTGAGAGTTAGTAGACATGTAGTTGCAAATGAATGAGAATTAGTTGACATGTAGTTGACATGTAATTACAAAGTTACTTATAGTTAGTAGAATGTCTAAAGTGGACTATCGAAATAAAGGGTAACCTAGCTAATATGTTATTGCCCATGGATCTTCCAAATCCATAGCAACCAAAGCGCCTCAGCTGAAGAAAGCTGTGCCCAAAAGTGTTCTCAAGTGCCACCAGCTGGTCGTTTTAAGAAGAGCGCCTGACATTTTTTTCAGCTGGCTAAAAACGCTTTGGTGGACACATGTTAATTGACTATTTATTGTTAGGCATATGCTCTATTTGTCTTTTTTGCATTTATGAAATATTATGAATGATTGGAATTTATTAACATGCACATGTTCAACTATCAAATCTGATGTTTACAAGGCATTTGTGAAACTGGAGGAGAGTTTTCGAGGTCTGTTTTACACACAAATTACTTTGAATTTACTCATATTTTTACGCAGGTTTCATGAATGAGGCCCTATGTTATTACTGCATCCGCTCAATGTACAAAAATACTGAGGTGCAAATAGTAACTGCCAATATAAAGTACAGATAGCATAATTACTATTTACACATATTGCAAAGATTGCTGCTGGTCCAGGAAAGCATTGTTGCAATCATGTGGTGTAAATCCTGTATGATGGAGAATATCTACACGTGTTAATATTGTCCTTCAGGTTGTGATCATAGGCTGTAACCTGTCAGTGTAAATCCTGTATAAGCTAGAGGTGTTTTCCAACAAATAGTACCCTATCATGCAATAACCTTGATTGTGTGCGTGCTAATGGCCCGATAAGACATTGTCCCCATGGGCCTCTGAATTCTTAATCCGGGCCTGAGTAGATGGTGTTCATTAAAGTTGATAGGGAGATTTATTTGTAATAAAATAAAGAACAGACCACTTTATGTTTATTTTGTTATAATGACTGTCTATTTATAATAACTATTTATAAACATGAGTATTTAATTTTTTTAACTTAAATTTTCTTCCCTTTACCATGATCTGTCAACATTTCAGCTTTACTGTGCTGCCCAAAGTCCTTTTACATTATTGCCAATACGAAATCACAAACTAGTTTAAAATGCACTTAAAGCATACCCACGTACCGACTGCTGTAGAGAATGACTCCATCAGGCTGCAGGCGTATGAGTTTGTTCTCCACAGTAACATCATGAAACCAGGCTGATTTGGCATTAACTATGAATGTGTCTGGTAACCAGAGTTTGTCCACAAAGCGGCTGTCCAGGCCAAGAGTTTTGTTTGTGTGGTTGTAGGACAGACGGTCATCTCTCCAACTCTGCCGCAGAAACACCGTCATGGTGTATTCCTGTCAAAACAAATGCACGAAAACAAAACAGTTGTTTAGTAACATTTCTGGCACATATTGTTGTGTATTGTACATATTTACAGATAAGTTTACTTTAAAGCACTGAGTTAAATCAAGCAATAAGCCATTAGAAGCTATGCATTAGAATGGTTTTTAACATCGATATGGGGTGTTCTTGTTCTTCCTAAAACCCCTGAACAGTTATAGATAATAATAATATTTATTACTTTTGACAAATAGGTGTGCTGTGACAAAATTGATGTGATGTGGTCAGTGTGGTGTGACAAGGGCACACACAAAGTTTGGTGGCAGCTTCAGATTCCGTTTCGTATAATGCCATCAAATTGGTTAATACATCAAATAATAACCATTTGGTCTAGTAACACAGAATCCACAACGTTATCTGGTATGGTCTGAATATAGATAATAGGCAAAAAACAAACTAAAACCTTGCACAAGGAGCTTGACTCACTTCAGCATGAGGTAAGTTCAAAAGTTATTGGCAGAAACATGAGTGCAAATTTAGTAGTGCTAAAAGGTTTGAGTTACAGATTTCAATATTTCTTTGGTTAATATTCAGTATATCTGTGTACCAAGTTTCATAACCTTCCTGCAAGCAGTTCTCTGGAATACCATAGACTTAACAATTGGTGCTTACGAACCATCTGTGCTTGGTTCCTAATATGCATTACTATTGAATGTGTGCATTTATACAGCGTTTTTCAATGCATTTGAACACGACTCAACCAATCAGAATTAAGGTAATTTATTACCTTTTTAAGACTTTGACAGCAAAGCCATGTGTTCATTAAATCATTATAACACACTTAATAAAAAAAGCAGCAGAGTTGAAAGATTAGATTTATATGTTTAAAATTTTAGATTAGGGAACACTATTCATCATTAACTTCGTTTGCCTTATTAGCATGCATATTTTAATACTGGCTGCTTATTGTAAGTATTAAGTACATATTAATGCATGACCTATTCTAAGATCCTCAAATCAAACCCCATACCTAACATAACCACGTACAACAACTGCCTTACTATTAATATGTAGCAAATTAGGAGTTTGATTAGGGAAAACTCTTAGTTAATAGTGAATATTTGTTCCCTAATCTAAAGTGTTACCAAATTATTTAATGCATATAGCAAATTTATACAATTTGACATTACATATGTTTCACTCAGTTTCATTCCGAGATTTTAAAAGACTGTGATAAATAAACCAGCTCATAAACACACATATGTCATTCATTAATAAATGTTGGAGCAAAGCCTACTGACAAGCATTGGAATATGTAGTCATATTTATCTTTACAGTTGTTTAATATAGGCTAAGCTTTACCCAAATTCTGGAACTTGCACATAACTCAGACTTTCTCACTCACACCATCATATCAAGCTCACATAGGAAAGTTCTTTACTGGATGTGTTGCTCTGCCTTTCTCTTTAAAGGGGTCATGACATGAGAAACCAAATTTCCCTGCACCATTAACTCCTTGTGAGTTTGAGAGCTTACAATAAAATCCTTAGTACAAAAAGACCATTTATTTAAGCTCCACAAAGCTCCACTGTGGCCTTTTGGCTTGCTTAGCAGTGGTGAAAAACACTTATCGATGTGATTGCACTGACAAAAAGTAAAACGTGAACTGAATTAAGATGGATGATTGCACTATTGTCTTTTGTAGAAATGCTTTACAGCTGAATTGTGTCTTGAAACATCGGCACTGTTATTGAACGTAACTGAATCAACATTGACTGTCTCGAGCTGAATAATGACATTGCTACCTTTTGTTGAACTGCATATAGCTGGATTGGACTTGTTTCAAAATTGACGAACTTCACACCGGAATTGTTATGAAGACCAAAAACTGAACTGACTTGAGCTAAATAATGACATTATTGTCTTCTAGAGCGTGCTTTGCAACAGAATCTGAAGTGTCTCCACAGTTCAGGCAAAAGTCGTTGTTAATGGTTAGTTAATATTGAGAATTGGATCCCAAACTGAAGTGTGACCCAGTGCTCATATACTCTCACAGTCTGTGGTAGAATACAGAAAAATTATGATTCTCACCTTTATCTCTATACCAAAATATCAGTTTTCTGAATCATCAAAATATTGGTTTGTCTCTACCAAAATAGTTTGTATTTGTCTTTATCTGTGGATTTTTAAGTATTTGTATATTATCTAATATGCTGAGGATGATGTTGACCCTTCGGTTAAAATCAGTAGGGGTGGGGGGTGGTGACTGAAGCGTATGTGTGTTGGAGCAGGTTTGGAACAAAACTCTGCAGGCTCTGGCCCTCCAGGAATTGAGTTTGACAGCCCTGATCTAGAAGAATTTCGAAAAGCGGCCTGGACATGTTCCTTTGTGACATATCATGATACATATTGTATTGTAAAGAATGCATCATTTTATGTATTGTATTGTGAAGTAACAAACAATATCCAGCCATAATTTATAGCCTACAGGGTCAGACATTAATGGGGGCTTGGGCAAAAAAAGCCAAAACAATACTCCCCAAATTCAAGATAATGAGGCAAAATAAACCCCTGTACAATTAAACTAAATTTATTATTATTGCTGTGATTAAAGTGAGATGTGATGATTAATGAAAAGTGTTGATTACAGCATTACATTTAGATCTGCTCACGTTGCATTATTTTGAAGCGTTGAGCATTAACCAAACATACGTTTCTGGCCAAACAGAGATCAGATTAGTCACCGGTGATCAAGAACGTTCAGTGCGCATGTTCATTGACTGAATTCCACACTCTCAAGCGGGAGTTTTTGCAAGAGCGCAGAGCTCAGTCAGTGAGCTTAAGTCGTGAATCACTTCAATGATGGGGAACATTTTTTGCTTGCTTTCTGTATATAATTGAATCCCAGTTTAAATAATCATTTTGTTTTTTATGCTTCTAAAATAACCAAAGTAAAGTCTTGATTTTTTTAAAGCGTAAAAAGCAATAAACAAATTCATAAATAGCTTTTAGCTTGTTTTGTCTGTGTAGCCTGTATATGACATTCCACTTCCCAAAAACACATTTCTTATGTATTCCATTAATCAAAATGAATATGCATTATTACAATATCAAGAGCAATGACTGACAATGATGATTATTGTAATAATATTGCATAAAAAAATGTCACATGTCACTTCATTTCACTTTCTTTGTTATGTAACACTTTATTAAATATCCCTGTCCTACATAAAAAGAAACGACAAGACTCAGGCAAGCATAATATGTGGAAAACTTAGCAGTCTTGTGACTTCTACATATGTATATTTGCCAGAGTTACTTCCTGTGTTTTTACACCTGAGGATGGTGTTTAGATGAACACTGAAATAGACTTCCGGTTATGGCGTTGGAGTGAGGTCAAGGTTTCAAACCCTCCGGCTTTATTAGTAATTTATTTGTTTTCAAACTCACACATAACACTTTATTAACACGTGTGAGATTTATATTTGAACCGTCGCAAAATGCCATCGAAGAAGATGATATAAAATCAAGGGAAATTGGACATTGAAACGCAAAACGTGCCCTCAGACCCTGACAGTTCTAATGAACAACATGACGAGACTGGGGAAGAAGATGGTGGAGAGGTCGCGGTTGTTAAGAATCCTAGTAATGCCGATATAATGGAAGCATTAAAGGGATGGAAAAGCGAGTCGGCAATAAGATCGACAAGGTTCTTTCAGCGGTCACAGAGGTTAAAAAGAGAATGACGGAAGCAGAGGAACGGATCTCAGGCGCTGAGGACGAGATCGTTCAAGTACAGACTAGAGCCGAGTCGTTGGAAACGCAGGTGAAATCACTTCAGATAAAGTGGATGATTTGGAGTGTAGAAGTCGGAGGAATAATCTCAGATTGGTCGGTCTTCCAGAGAAGGAGGATGGAACAGATGCATGTGATTTTTTGGAAAAGTAGCTGCCAGAGATTTTGGAGATGATCCATCCAACACTTCACTAATCATAGAGAGAGCACATCGGATACCCAGCTCTAGTCAGGGCCGTAGAAGGCAGGATGGTAAAGTGCCACCGAGAACAATAGTCATGAAGTTCCTTAATTTCAAGCAGAAAGAGCAGGTACTGAAGGCTGCTAGGTCGAAGGGATCATTATATATAATCATCACAATCTCTGTTTTTTTCCCTGATGTATCGGCTGAGGTCCACAGAAAGCAGAGGAGCTACGATGCAGTTCGAAAAAGATTTCGTGAAAAGGGAATAAATCGGCACAGAATCATTTTTCCTGCTTGGCTGCTTCTCATGCACGGAGACTGTACGATGACATTTAATAGCCCAGAAGAAGTCGAGAATTACCTCCAACACAAAGATGGCTAGCAACTTCTGGAGTAGTAGCCTATGTAAACGGAATTTCTCAAGAAGCGAACAAGTGTTGGTCGAGAAGTTTAGTTTATATTTTTTGTTAAAGTGCCCAAGAAATATATATATTTTTCTTTTAAATAATACTACGGAGAAAACTGATAGATACAAACACAGGCCTACAGTATGACGAGCTGAAGACGTATTGGATAAATGGACATGTTTGATGAACAGAAGAGGGCACTATTTTGTTTTGTTGCACCCCTGCCCAAAAACTGAGCTACAGAAAAATGTAGGTTGATTTTGATACATGCTGATTATTTGTATAATTATTTTTTCATCATGTATTTAGTTTAATTGTTATTTCTAAGATACACAAGTATTACTAGCTCTACAAGTTTTCAGTGCAAATTGTGACGAAATAGCATTATAAAGGCGAAATTATATTTTGGTTAAGAATATCTTTAAATGTGGGTAATAAGTAATAATGGGGGTTGAAATAACACAAATAATAATTTATAGAGTCTAATAGGGTTTGCACAGTAGTGTGTGTGGGGAAACACCATTCGAGAAGCTAATCGAGGGGGAGGGGTTACTGATATAGGGGTTATCGGTAAAATATAGGGACTGAGCGGGGTGAATCAATGTTATGTGTTAAGTTTTTGTTATGTGTTAATTTTTGTATGGCTTCCTGTTACTTGACAATTAGGAGTACTTTAAGGCAATATTTGACTTAATGTCACAAGTAGGTAGAATTAACTTTCTATCGTGGAATTGCAGAGGTTTTGGTAAATTAAAGAAGATTAAACAGGTGATACAGAGAATTAAGCAATTGCATGCAACAGTGGTGTTCTTACAAGAGACGCACATGACAAAGGAAGAGGTTGTGAAAATAGAAAGGCGGTGGCATGGGCAAGTTTTCTCAGCATGCTTTACAACACAAGCCAGGGGAGTTATAACTTTGATACATAAATCTGTGCCTTTTCAAGTGCAGGATATAATTAAGGATTCAGCTGGAAGATTTGTAGTAATTCAAGGGGTTTGACAGAGAGAATACATTTAGTGAACATATATGGTCCTAACAAAGATGACCCCAGGTTTTATAGTAATATATTTCTATTAGTTGCTTCACTACAAGGACAAAATATTATAGCAGGGGATATAAACTGCACCCTTGATCCAAAAATGGATCATTCTACTGGCATCGATACTAGTCATTTATACTCTAGGAAGCAGATACAGAATTTTATGAAAGAGCTTGACCTAGTGGATATATGGAGACATCTTAATCCGACTGTAATTTCTTATTCTTGTTATTCTGCAACACACCAAACTTATTCCCGAATTGATTATTTTTTAAATCTCAGCCCAAATACTGTATAAGATCATAGACTGTCAATATCATAATATTGTCATTTGCCCAGCCCGCCGTGCTTTGCCTTCCCTTGCTCCCGCCTGTTCGCCCCCTTTCACACCGGGTGGTTGGCCGCTCCCCCCTTGTGGACTTTTTCGGTCCCCCCTCGTCTTTCCTTTGCAACCACCTCTCTGAAACGTCCAGCGGGGCTCGTTGGGAGGCCTTCACGCTTTTTGCCCCGGCGCCACTTCTCCCGTTTTTGTCGTTCGACATAATAGCACACCTTCACCCCGCCTTGCCACAATGGCGTCGAAGATTAAAACGTGGAACATGAGATTTATCAGAACGGTTTGGTGTTCCGATTGGCATCTGCACCCTCTTGTTGCTTCGTTCTACCGTACCCCCCTCTCCGCACTTAACTGTCCAACGCCTCTTGTAACGTGACCCGAACTTATGATCAAGGAGAAAAGGACAGGAACGGTAATGCATGGACAGATAACCCTAGGCCAGCTGACAGCGCTATTGTTAATACAAATCCTGATGCTAGAATATAGGTGAACCACTGCAAATCAAATAAACAACATCGTTAGGTCTCTATGTGAAATTCTATAGGTTCGGAATGTTCATTCAGGCTTGAAGTGCCCAAAAAAAAACTTATAGTCATTTGGCTTTCCCATGTCCCTCGATGCCCACCAACCCGATTTTTAGGCACACCGAATAAGGTTGCACGACGTATTGCCGCCCAGCGTTCATGAGGCTGGAAGAAGCAGCAGGACAGAAGTACCTGCCGAACGTCTATCCTATCGACATATATACACATTTTAGTCAATTAATAAGCCCATTTAGGATGTATTGGACGCTTTGCCAAGATCCGCTGCCTGTATCTATGAGTAGATAAGGCTTTCATTCTCTTTCTCCACTCAACCACCGGCACGCTAATCATCAATGTGCCACATATGTGCCCCCTCTCAGTTTACTACCTCAGTATCAACCTTCTATGTAACATTTTGGCCCGCAGGTTCGCAACCGTGTATTTTCCCATATTGTCGGGCCCTGCTTCCACAACGGGTTTAGTTGCGTATCCCCAGGATGTCCTAATGTAGAAAGGGTAGAAAGCTGATCTTGGGGGGAACTCATGAAATTCAGCGAGGGGACGAAACGACCCGCTGTGTGACCTATCATAAGTAGATGCTGAGAAAGCACTCGACAGAGTCGAATGGGATTTTTTGTTCGACGTGTTAAAACGCTTTGGACTTGGAGAGAATTATTGTAAATGGGTCAGACTGTTATATAATAACCCCATAGCTGAGGTCCTGACTAATAATATGGTGTCAAAGCCATTTAATATTTCTAGAGGTTGTAGACAGGGCTCTCCTCTTTCTCCTCTGCTTTTTCTTTTAGCCATCGAACCATTTGCNGAGAATACATTTAGTGAACATATATGGTCCTAACAAAGATGACCCCAGGTTTTATAGTAATATATTTCTATTAGTTGCTTCACTACAAGGACAAAATATTATAGCAGGGGATATAAACTGCACCCTTGATCCAAAAATGGATCATTCTACTGGCATCGATACTAGTCATTTATACTCTAGGAAGCAGATACAGCATTTTATGAAAGAGCTTAACCTAGTGGTTATATGGAGACATCTTAATCCGACTGTAATTTCTTATTCTGCAACACACCAAACTTACTCCCGAATTGATTCTTTTTTTTATTTCAGCCCAAATACTGTATAAGATCATAGACTGTCAATATCATAATATTGTCATTTCTGACCACGCAGAATGATTTGATATACATGGATACAGACTTGGTTAGAAACCCTCCAAAAAGGGTGGTGGACGATCCATCATTTGTTGACTTTTAGGTAAACAAATAGAACAAATATAGTTTATTTGAAAACAAAACGATCTGAAACGTCTCAGCGGGGGGATAGTTGGTGGGAGGCAAGTAAAGTTTTTTGCAGGACAAATTCTCAGTTTTCACGCTAGTTCGAAATAGAAAAACCTCCTTTACAAAAGTATTCTGAAAACATGGAATGAGATTAAAAGGGGAAATTGCCGACTTATAAATCAGGAAAAACCCCAAGGTTTGGTGTCTTCAGATTTGCATAAGCAACTCTTGTTGCTTCGTTCAAAGTACAATACATTATCAGCAAATAAAATGGCTACAAAGCTATTGAAATTGAAACAGACTTTTTATGATCAAGGAGAAAAGACAGGAAAGGTACTTGCATGGCAGATAAAAACTAGGCAAGCTGAAAGAGCTATTGCTTACATAGAAAATACTGATGATAGTAATATAGTTGAACCACGGCAAATAAACAAATCGTTCAGGTCTTATTATGTGAAATTATATAGTTCGGAATGTTCATCAGGCTCTGAAGTGCAAAAAAAAATTCTTAGATCATTTGGATTTACCATGTACATCAGATGAACAAAAAAAATATTTAGGAAAAGATATAAGTTTGCAAGAAGTTATTGACGCCATCGAGTTAATGAAGGCTGGAAAAGCACCCCCTAGAAGCAGGACCAGCCACAAGGTATTCATATTATGACAAGATACACATTTTTAAAGATTAAATTCATAATAAGACCCATTTTAGAGCTGTTTATTGGAAGTCTTTTTTGAAAGAAAACACGCCTCCAGTGACACTGACTGCTATCTATGAGTGAGTGCTTTAATATTATTACTTTGGTCCCTAAACAAGGAAAGCCTCAAAATAAACCCGTGTGAAAATATGTGTGCCCCTATTAAGTTACTACATTCAGGATAAAAAAATTTCTGTAAAAACTTGCAAGAAGTTAGTGGAACACGTATTCTATACACAGATTAGTAGGGGATAATATATTCAAAATGGTTTTATGTTGCATATACAAGGATGTCATAATGTTAGAAGGGTACTGAATATTTTGCATGATCAGAGGGGAAGAAAAGACACTGCTTTGCTTTCATTAGATGCTGAGAAAGCACTCGACAGAGTCGAATGGGATTTTTTGTTCGACGTGTTAAAACGCTTTGGACTTGGAGAGAATTATTGTAAATGGGTCAGACTGTTATATAATAACCCCATAGCTGAGGTCCTGACTAATAATATGGTGTCAAAGCCATTTAATATTTCTAGAGGTTGTAGACAGGGCTCTCCTCTTTCTCCGCTGCTTTTTCTTTTAGCCATCGAACAATTTGCAATTGCATTTAGAAGAAATAAAGATATAGAAGGAATAACAATCGCCGGTTTTGAACACAAAATAGCTCTTTTTGCAGATGATGTTATATTGTTTTTAAAGAAGTCAGATATATCTATTCCAGCTCTATTTAATCTAATCGAGATATTTGGGAAAATGTCAGGGTATCGGATTAATAATTCAAAATCTTCTATAATGATATTGAATGAGGAAGAAAGAAATAATCCTACAAATAACATTAACATGTTTAAAACATCCAGTGTCTTCACATATTTGGGTATTAAAATTGTCCCAAAGGTGGAGGATGTGGTTATAACAAATTATGAATCTGTTTTTGATAAGGTAGCAAAGTCAATTGAACGATGGACCTCACTACCCATCTCTGTAATAGGGAGAATAAATATACTAAAAATGAATATATTGCCTAAATTCTTGTATTTATTTCAAAATATCCCTCTAGCACCTCCAAGCTCATTATTTTCTAGACTCAAGAAACTTGTTACTAAATTCGTATGGAATAATAGAAGATCAAGACTTAGGCTATCCGTTTTATATCTGCCTTATGATAGAGGAGGACTTCATTGCCCTAATTTTCAATGGTAGT